>CAJNJA010087175.1:0-20216 GCA_905231915.1 Symbiodinium necroappetens
GGGGGGGCACCATATATATATATGTATGTGCTATCTCATATATATATATATGTATATATGTATATACATATACCTATGCCCCCCCCAAAGATCTACACCCCATCTGTTCCAGTCTTTGACAGATACAAACATGTCTCGAACCTAACTACTGCATGTGCAGAAAGTGATAAAGGCCGGTGTGTATGTGTGTATATATATATACATACATATATGTATGAATGTACCCAGCTCAGGGCCAGTCACAGAACACCGACCTGCGCCGATCGGAGTTGTTCGGGCCTGGCCCGACCAAAGAGGCGGGGTGGGTAATCAGCTGCGCAGTTCTGTTGTGACAAGTCGTAACCCGGCTAGTAGCTAGGCTTTAGGCACCCTGAAAAACAAGTCTAGCTAAGTTTACCCGCATTAACTGAAGAGGATTGCAGAGTTCAGCGCCTTTCAAGAAAAACTCTAGGCAGTAACCATACTTTAACTCCCTTCACCAAAGCCACGAAACCCACGACCCTTCGCAAGCACCTCCACAGTGCATGGTCCTTGAGTCGTAGAGGACGAGATCCCCGCATTCCAGGGTCATCTTCCGATGATCCACCTGGAACGCCTGCAACGGTTGGGGTAGAGGGTCGTATATCTCGGTAGCTCCTCCGAAGGGGCTTTTCACGGAAACTACTTTCGAGCTTGGGTCGGTCCTGGGCTTCAGGTTCCGGACGTGTTTGAGGCAGCAGGGGGAAACTCGGTAACCATCCTGGTCTGCTGAAGGGGTTCAGTGACCGACTTCCCAGCTCCCAGAGTGTTAACGTCAAGTGAAGACGGAGCAGCCTGAGCCGCAAGCGTTTGTGAAGTTTTCGTCCAACTACCGTATCATTCAGGAGGTTCCTTCCGTGGCCTTGTCAGCATCCCGCACGGACAGCTTGCCGGTGATGTGTGAGCCTGCGATCGAGTTCAGCACACCATCGAAACGGCCGACCTCATGCTCTGACACGGTTCAGGTTTTTTCCGGCTTTGGGGGCAGACCCCGGGCGCGGTGTGCATTGAGGGACCAGCTTAATGAAATTCTGCCTGTGGATGGCTGCGGTACTGGCGACTCGTCTGCCTTGAGTGCGCGTTTCGAGCTCCCTCGCTTTCTTCCGGTAATTGGGGTCCGCTGCCTCTTCCCCAAGCAGTGTAGGACGATGCCCTCTCTTTGTCCGGGCCTAAGAGTCCTGTCGTCGACCCTTGTGTTTTGAGGAGCGGTCGGCAAAAAAGTGGGAGGTGCACACTCCTTTCTCCTCTCTTTTTCCTGAAACCTTTAATTAGACCTTATAGAAAGCTTAATATAGTAACCTTTTTTAATATTCTCATAATGAGCCTAAAGCACCCCTGTAACAAAGAAGCAAACCCTCCGGGCGCACCCCAAAGCGTGGCGTGATGTTCCACGGTGTTGGTGCCAGGCCAGACGTGGGTTGGACCCATGCTCTCATCCACGGCCTTCCAAGAGGGAGGAAAAACAAGACGAGACAGTATACTATGACGTACTTTGAGACACTGTACTGTACCATGATATAGTCTAGGTAAGTATAGCATACTATCATATACAGATATACGATAGTATACCATACATGCAATACAAGAGCTGGCTGCTAGCTGCCAAGGGCTTAACGCGTTACCTGCCTGCAGCGCCAGAAGAGAAGTGAAGATGAGAGCCGTATCTGTGGCCACGGCTTGCACCTCAAACGGCAAGGCAATGTGCATCGTACCGGGTCTTCGTTCCAGGCAGAGCTCCATGCAGACAGAAGTCAGCTTAAGTGGGGGGGGCCTAATTCCTGCACTATCTTTCTGCGGGCGGAAGGAAGAGGGCAGCTATTTCTTGAAGCGCAGGCCCTTGGCTTCGTCATTCTGAAGAGCAGGGGCCGAATTTCAGCTTGAGACAACGGAAAAGTAAAATCACTGAACCCGCTACTTATCTCAAGCCTTCGCCTGGCTTCTCGTTCTCACTCTCTGAGAAGAATCATGAACCCTGATCTGAATGTTTGAAGCTTGCAGTAGTCACTAGTGCTCGCTTGATGCCGCCCCGCAACCACCCGGCCGAGGTCATCGGCAGCATCCTCGTCCTGACTTCAGCATCGGCGGTGCTGCAAGGGGTCGTGCGTGAGCGCTTCAGCTTTGAGCTACTGTTCGTGCCTCAATCCCTGCCCTGAACCAGAGATGCTAGCAACTTGCGCTGTGAAATCTCTGACGACGGCAACAGCGTGGCTGACTGGCCCACTTGTGTGCATTTATTGTTGGCACTACCATTGTCACCGTCAACTAGCACTACCACTGTTGCCAAACACAACTACCACTGCCAGCCTGCAGACCATCACCATCATCACCACCGTTATCAACATCACCACCATGACCACCATAGCTCCCGTAAAGATCACATACTTTCATGGCTTCACAACAACAGACACGACGATGCTCCACGTCTTTGCGAGCGGAACTCACGAGTGAAAACGGCAGCAACAAGAACAACGACGAGAGCACTCCTGATCATACTGAACAGCTTCCATGATGACGAGGAGAAGGAGGATGCCGCTGCTGATGATGACAAGCATAGATGCGATACTGCGGAACGTGATGGTTCTGGTACCAGCAACAAGAGACATGACAGGCAACGGCACCGGTGCTCAAGATGAGCCGAACAAAACCACACGGCAACCGCTTGGTAAGCATGACTATAGCAGCACAAGCGGCAGATCTGTAGAACAATCATGGCAACAATAAAAATTCTCAATGCATTCCCTCCTGACCAAAAATAGCAATAAATCGCAAAGCCCTTCACCGGACCTCGGAGAGATCATCGCTCTTGCCGGTGCCGGCCTTGTCTTCTAAATCGCCGATGGAAGTGAAACTAAAAGGCCCTCTCTGCTTCATCTAGGACCTAGATCTATGTGTGCAACGGTGTGTGTTTATATATATATATAGATATGCATATTAAATATATTTTTATGCACTTATTTGTTTATACTTAGGTATATGTGTATATACATACATACATACATACATACATACATACATACATACATACATACATACATACATACATATATATATACACACATAGACAGATATGTATACCTACAGTTACAGGATTCTGTGTATACTGAAATGATTATTATGTATTTACTTAACTGCTTATTCATTTATACCAGTCAAAAAATAGAGAGATAGGGAAGAGAGAGAGCGAAGCATACTCACAAAAAAATGCGGGTATGCAAACACATATACGTATATAAGTAGAGAGAGAGAGACCTACACAGATATGGGTGTGTTTGTACTGACATGTTTATGTATCTCAGGGCTTGTTCAAAACCCGGCTTGTTTCAGTTATCCGCCCCGGCTCCTTTGTCGTGCTCACATTTAACTAATGTGCCCCGGGCCGTCTCTGCCCTCAGACTTTGAGCCACCCCCCAAACTATGGTTAAAATTCCTTGATGTATGTGTATAGTAACATACAAACAGGTTTGAGGACAGTTGCATGACAAATTTTCCTTCAGGTGTTCGAAGGGGTATTTGACCAGCCGACGAGGACAGACAATTTTGGTCTTAGGGGCTCGGGAGTCAGACGGCTCACCACAGCACAGGCTGCTGCGCGAGTTTCTGCGATGCCTTGGAGTAATAGGCTCGCTTCAACGAAATGTCGGATCTTCTGTTCTTACATCACAGGACTGAGGGGATGAACCCTGAACCCTGCCAGCACTTCCTGCGGCGTTTCTTAGCTGGCCACAGGGCATGCCTACACTGCGGAACAAGGTGGATTTCAAGACGCGAAGCTGGTATGTCAGGCGTTGATATTCGCAAATTCGATTTGGGGCCGGAGTATGTTAAGCACCCGCAGTACCTGCTGCTGATTTCTCCCTACCGATCTTTCTGTGCACCCATACCACTTCTTGCAGTCTGGTATGACAGTCGAGATGCACGCAAGGCATGCAGTTACCCGGTACGTCTTTTTGAAAGCCTCCAGCAGCCTTCGGCAGTCTGTGCGAATGTGCATCCTACAACGCCTGCGGCCTACTAAGATGGCAGTCTTCTGAGATCTGCTCAGCAAGTGTCTTGTGCACTGACATATGTGCAAAAGGCAACAGGCCAAGAATGCTTCTTCTGTAGGGATCCTGGTTAGTGAAAGCCAGGGTTGACTAGACCCACTATTGTGAGTCTATTGTCAATCACATTCGGCTGGCTTTTTAGACATGCATTGATGCCACAGCTGCCCAGTAAATCTCAGGACATCTTTTGAATGCACGAGCTTGGCCTGCTGCTTGCGGCGGACAATATGCTGGCCTTGGGCCAAGATAAAGATATTTAAGTACAATAGTTTTTTGTAATTTCAGCCAAGATAAAGATATTTACGCACATTAGTTTTTGTTGTAATTTCAACACACGGTCACATACACCTATGGCATGTGCGTTTATTAAAAAGGTACGTGTCTCCGTGTCTACATCTATCAGCACGTGTCTGCTATGCGTGTCTACTGTAAACTTCGGATGCTGCGCTTTGCCTTTGGCAAAGCTAGGGAAGCCAGCGCAGCATTCCTTCTGGAAGTCGTGCGCCCAACTTCATCGCATCAGATTGTTGCCCCCCGCCCCCTCCGTGGCTGCGATATTTTTAGGTTACCAGGTCATGATCCAAGGAAACTTGGGGCTTACCGGTTTCGATGTTAGGGTTGAGGATTCAGGGTCCAGGGAGTCTAGGCTGGGTTCGGATCATGAGAGGAACCGATTCGGGAGTTTGAACACAGAGGCTGGCAGTCCGAGTACTAGGCTCCGCATACGCCCGGGTCGCACCGATGAAGGGGCGGGCGATGGCCAACTTTAATAACATCTTCTTTGAAAATGCTGAAGCTCCACTTCCGGATCAGCCGATGGTGAGCTCCACACCTTGACCACAAGGGGCTTCTCCGTCTACCGCACAGCTCTGGATTCTCAAATACTCACAAGCCCTAAAAGCATAAACATGCAAGCCACAGAGCTCAAGCAGAGCAGCTGCTTGTACGACGAGAAAGATTCAACAGAATTTACAGTTTTGGTTTTTGTACGTAGGCTTGATCGCTCGGGCCTATGTCCATCGTCTAAGCAGAAACGATTGAAAGCACTGGATCGCCACTATTTTTAGGACTGCCAATCCCCCCCTTCTTGGGAAGAGCTGTGAACAAGACTTCCCGACGCCTGCAATCATCTTGTCGATGATCTCGCGATCACGCGGACTTCGGGCCAGGTAACTGCCCATCTCCTGGTTATGGGAGCACTGCTCTGTGTGCGGTCTGCTGCTGTCCTGTATGAGTAAGCCAGCCGAACGGAAAGCTCCTCCTACTTTTAGTAGGAGGAGCAGCATGGCTGCAACTTCTGAGTTCTTTCTTCTGCCAGGGTATGGGGGCCTGAGGATTAGGGTTTCGAATTCACCACCACCACCACCACCACCACCAGGGTTTGGGGCCGTTGATCCCGGCACTCCAGCGCCAAAGTGAAAAGCCCAAGTCTTTGCAACCAATAAAAAGAAAATCCAAGCCCAACCGAGCACAACCCGAATTCCAACTTCTGAAGCCCCAAGCCCAAGCCATGTCCCACCCGCCTGGCGCCCCCAGCCAGCTCTCTCAGCAGCACTCTGGGGAAGAAGCTCGCGCTGCCTCGAAAGAGTTGCAGATCAGATTCGACGGCACCCTCCCGCAAGCCTGTAAACCTGAAGCCCTCTACCTAAACCCTCAAAACGAATCCGATAAACCAAACCGGTCGTTCGCCTGCCCAGAAGCAGGCCGCTCCGTCGTCCCGCTGCACCTCGCCAACCACTCGGCTGAGAGGCGATTAAAACAAAAAGCATAGCTTAGCAGTTGGAAGGCTCCCAGAGCTTTTGCATATAACATATAAAAATCATACTGTATATACAATATACATATAATACATATAATACATATAATACATATATGATATATATATATATGGTGCCATGTCGCGTGTCGGTACATCCCCGCCCCCCCGTCGGCATCCCCCCCCGATGGTATACACCCGAAATCCTCGTGAGGGTCGTTACTTTTGTCTCAAAAGTGCCAACAGTCACAGGGATGGGCCTCCCGAACCCGGGATCCTCGTGATTGTTGTGACTGCTAAAGCTATGCAACTTCGTGGCGTGTCCAAAGTGGCGACACTCACCCGGATGGGCCATGGTTTCGGTCTGCGCCGCGCCCAGCTGCACCCTAAACAACCCCCCACCCACAGCGCGGGTGCAAACCCCAAACCCTAAACCCAACACCCACCACCACCCCACAGGGAGGGGGGAAGGGAGTTAAACACTAAACCTGAAACCCACAACCCACCACCACACCACACCACAGGGCGGGAGAGGGGAGGGTTAAATAACCCAAAACCCACCGCTACACCACAGGGGGACGAGGGTGGTTTAACAACCCACGTAAACACCACCACAGCGGTGTGGTTGTAAAGCTAATAATGGGGGGATGGGTGGGCCGGGGTCGGGTGACGCTGCACCATATATCTATATATATATATTTTTTATTTATTTATTTATCTATCTATCTATCTATCGATCTATCTATCTATCTATCTATCTATCTATCTATCTATCTATCTATATATGTGTGTGTATGTATGTATGTATGTATGTATGTATGTATGTATGTATGTATATATATATATTCACACAGTCAAATTGGAACCCCGAATCCCAGGCCGTAGCCCTAAGGGGGTGAAAGGTGATTTACACGGCAACTGCCCAGTCCGAATCCCAAGCCCCAAGAGCCGAGGCAGCACAGAGGTCTCATCTCATATCTTAGATCATTCATATGGGTTTAGGGTTTAGGGTATATCTTAGATCATTCATATGGGTTTAGGGTGTAGGGTTTAGGGTATATCCTAGATCATTCATGTAGCAAGATAGAAAGAAAGATAGATAGCTTAGTATGCGTGCGCGTGGATGTATCCATATACGTATACACATAAAACAGACATACATACATACATACATACATACATACATACATACATACATACATAGAAACATACATAAATACATACATACATACATACATACATACACCTATCTATATCTCAGATCCCATCAGCTCCCTCAATGCTGAACTTTCAACCCGTCAGGTTGGGAGTCCCCGTGGAACCTTCGAAATCTCTTAGCCGCTGCTCTCGATTCTCCGCTGAGTGCTCCTGGGCATTCGATTCAAGCTAGGGCTGCGCGGTTTGCTTTTTGAGGGCGGGGTTGAGGGTTCTAGGATTCTAGGGTTTAGGGCTTTTACGTTGGGGGTGTAGGGTTCAGGGCTGGGATTATATTACATCTTTTCGGAGCTTCTCAACTCCAGGCTTGCAGTGCAAGTATTGCCGGTTGCCCTGAAACTGCTCGCCCCAACACCCTGTAACGAAAAACCGCCAAACGCAAAAACCCTAAAACAAAACTTGATAAAAAAAAAGCCCAAAATCCCAAACCCTTACACACGGGCTTCTGGATTCGGGCGGGAGTGAGGATCCAAAGTGTGCTGACATGGAGGCTTCTGGCTTCGGGCCTCTCGGCAGTGGGAGCAACATTGCATTGTTGATTGGGAGCACTATGCTTGGTGACCTAGCTAACCGACAACACCTAAACACCCAACGCAGGGAGCTGCGACCGACATGGCAAACCTGACCCAGCGACCTGCTGAAACCCAAGTGAGGCTAGGAGCTGGACTTACACTTCAGACAGAAGCTGCTCATGTCTAGCATGGCCATGCTGTTCTTGCAGCATACACAGCCAGAACATCACACGTGGCACGGCTCCATTTATCGCGATCTTGGGGACTCCCCCACTTCAATCCCCCAATAACCTTAAGAAAAGCGTACCGAAACCTTACTTGTCCGCCCCAGACCCGAAATTTCAAGGTTTCCTCCAGCTGGGAGAAGTTGGCCACAGGTGCCGGGCGGATGCCCTCCTCGCCAAGGGAGATGGACGCAGTCTCAACAGCGCTTCAGCAGGTGATTCGTCTGTGGTCTTGTCGAGACAAGTCGCTATCTTACCCTCGCAAAACATCTGTCTATTTAACTTATCATTCATGTCTCCATTTATCCACTTGCTGGAAATAACTCTGCGTCATGGACTAGACGGAACATTTCAGCAGACGTCAAAAGTACTTCTCTCGGTTACCTGCAATGCCCTGTAGACTCGGCGGGCCAGCAACAAAGGCCGTTGAAGGCGTTCGGAACCGTAGATATACGTGCCCTGATATGCCAGCCAACACGAGACTCGAGGATCATGGCATCGGAGTCCTGCCGCGGCGATCCTCGGGACAACCACTCTCACAGAAGACTCAGAGACTAGTGAGGTCGTCGCAATCCGGCGACTTCCCTGGTGACGCGTGCTGCGCTTGATGCTAAGCTTCTTTCACAGACTCTGCGCTTCATCGTCTGTCTATGACTACGCACCGTGTGAGAAGGACGTCATTGCAAAAGACTCGGTTCCACGGTTTCCTCCTCTTGCAAGTCAGGTGACGCCAAGCACTTTTGCAACCGGCTGCGCCATCGTAAAGCTGCTCGCCAAGCGCCTGGCTCAGTTTCCCAGGGCCGGTCCCGTCTTCGACTGCACAATTGACAACTATCATAAATACCATTGATTACCATTGCAATCGTCCTTCCCATCATGATGATAAGCTGCATTCTTGATAACGCAGCTCTCACCGGCACAGGGGATCAAAGAGTCCAGCGATTGAGCCTTCTCTGGCCAAGCGCCCAAGCGATTTGAGCCTAAAGATCCCAAAGACTGAGGTCTAATCTTGATTCGGCCTCCTGTGTCGGGTCCACGAGAGGGTGGCCCTCCGGAGCGTTGAGATGCTCGGGGCCGCCTCAGAGGCAGCTGTAAGCCAAAATCCAGTTCTGGTGTTCTGATATTAATAAGCGTCTCGAGGGCACAGCTTCGGGGACACCCTACACTGCAAGATCTTTTCCTGCATGAGCAAGCTCCCGGCAAGGCCACCTGAGACCCGGTCTCAGCCTTGAATGATGCAGAAGAGCCGCCCACAGCAATCCGCCTTCGACCACCTGGTCAAGAGACTGCGGTCTCACGGAGTGCTCAGGCTGTTCGACCCCAGGGTCGATTTCATTCGATTTCAAGCCTGAGGTGCAGAATTTCTCGTGCGATGGCCGGGAACGACACGCCCCGTCAACTTCCTGAAGCAGGACCGTGAAGATACCCCAAGTACCAAAATCTACTGGTACCTGCGCTACTTCTGAAAAAGCCCGAAATGACACACGGTTAGTGGTTTCGCTCTCTCACCCCAATCCCGGAATGGAATCAAACCTTACCATAACACTCAATGATCTCATGAACCCCAAACAGAAAACTCTTTCCGTAGACTCTTATCCCATCTTATCCCCACATCACGAAGCCAAAAAAAACAACTCCTCTTCATCAAAGCCCCAACAGCATTCCTTGTCCAAGGAAGCCTAAGAAGCTGATACCCGCGTTCTTTCTCTCGGCGCCTCCCTCCCGATGCTCTCCACGGTCGCTGGCGATGCCAAAGGCGCCGTCGAAGGCTCTCCGCTGCCGCTGCTCTGCCTTTCGATGAACTTTGGATCTGCTTTGGGGTGCAAGATTCTTTTTTCGGGTGCCGGGGAGGTAAGGCTATTTATGGCCTGGGGTTGAAAGGGCTTCGAGGCCTTTAGGGCTTCCAGGCTTTGCAGGCCTTACAGGTTATAGGATGGTGATAGACATCTTCGCGAAAAGGTTAGTCTAATCATCTAATTTCTTAGAGACCCATCAAGAAGGACATGGGCAAGAAAGGCCGGGACCTGTGCGCGACGCTGTTCCCAGCTGCGCTGCTCCTCCAGCCTCGGCCTGGCAGTGCATCGCCTTCACCTCTATCATGCGTTTGTGTGCACGTATGTCTGTACACAAAGCTTTCTTGCTATCTTCTCATCTTACTGCTTAGGTGGCTTGCTATCAGCACTTTTTGATGCATGGCTGGTTTGACCTGCCTTTGCCTTCTGTCAAAGCAATTTGGTGGGCTTCCATGTTCCGTTAACACATCTCTTCTCACCACGGTACTTGAACTGCTCGTGCTTGTGGATGAGCTCCAAGTATCCCAGCTTGAGCGGAGGCTCGTAGACCTGTCGCTTAACATCGTAAGAATTCGCAACAGGCCCTGGAGTCTCGGTCACCCCAAGCAACGGAAAAAAAAGGACACGGACCTGAAACAAGTTGCTTTTAAAGATCACGGTTGAGGGCTCTACGAAGGCTTCGTACATGTTGGACTGTCTACTAGTTTGTTGGTGTGTGGATGCTAACAGGAGTCGAAGCGTCCTCAGAAGCTGCTTTCAGAAACAGCCTCGAACAGCTGGGAACCGTTCCGAAACGTCAGATCTATTTATTAATGTGCTCTGCCACGTTTCCTGGAGGTTCACAGGCTTGACATGCCACTGTCTCGCCGGATTTACGGGATTTAGAACTACTAATCATATTCCACGAAAGTCCCTGTATAATGATACTCTAAGTCTAACCACTCCGAACAATATTCCAATCATCCTAGGCCCCAGGAATCCTAGAAAAAACTCAGCCCGACGCCTGTGGGGCAACTTCCTTGGTGCTCTCGTGATAGCGCCAGATCACAGGGCGAGAGATGCCCCCGGCTGCGCCTCTCCGAGTACCCAGAGAGCCCAATACCCCTTAAGTAAGGAATATACCCCTTAAATTATGGGGGACTTAATATTGTGATTCAAAGTATATTCTAGTATCCTTAATATTAAATTATGATTCAAGGTATATTCTAGTATATTCCTTAATTAAGGGGCATTGGGCTCTCTGGGTAGTTAAGAATGCCTTCAGACCTTCGAGCTGAGGGCTTCGTCACTTAGTCGGTTTGGTCTGGTGTTGGTGGCTCTTGACAAGTTGGGGTTTAGGGCTTTAGGGTTTTACGGCTTTGGGGCTTTAGGCTTTAGGGTTTAGGGTTAACAAGCCAGGCTCGAAGAGGCTTCGACTTTTAATCCGATAGCGGCAGGCGATTGAAAAAACACTATGCGGATCGGAGCCATGCCACCGAGCAAAGCCTCCATAAAACTCTGCAGCCACCACCCGCATAAAAAAAGCAGCCAGCACAGCAGCGCTTCCCGGCTTCGAGGCTCTCAGTGACGACTGTCATGTCACTCATGGCCTTCATTGTCAGTTAGATCTATGTTCTATCACCTGGCCACTGGTGTCATGGACTGACGTAGAAATGTTTACAAGTTAGAAAGACTGGACCCACGACAAGAAACCCCAAATCCGCGGCCTTCCAGCTTCGGCCGCGAGGCGCGGCGCGGGAATCCCGGGCCGATGTCGGTGCCCTTTCGCTCTAGATGTTTCGTCTGGGGCTTGCGACTGAAGGCTTCGGGGGTTATCGAGTTTCTTGTTGTGGTTTTGGGCGCGAGGTTGGGGGGGCAAGTTCTGCAGCAAGCTTTGCCATGCTGCTAGATGGCTTGCGATCATGATGAGCACTGGTGGTCTGGCAGCAAGACACTCATGACTCAATCCTAAGCCGGCTTCGATCAATGGCAGCTGGAGGGTCATGACCTCACGCTGCCCGATCCCTACCAGTACAGTAAACCGCAACCCTGAATCGAGAATATCGAGAAACCCCAACCCGCAGCACCAGCCCTGGACGTTGAGCTCAAAACCCCCAGCCTGCCTGCATGATGCCACCCACCATGGTGGTGTCCAGAGCCTCCGGGCCCCTGCAGGTGCTCACATCTCGCGGACTCTGGTCGCTTCCCAGAACTTCAGATTCCGGATTCAACACTTCAATAATCCATAGCCTCCGAAAGCAGAAGCCCACGAAGGCCCGTGACCCGGAGAACCCAAAAAGACGCTCTGATGCTAGGGTACCTTATATTGAGGTCCTTATAATAAGGACCCTACTATTTAGGGTACCTTATATTGAGGTCCTTATAATAAGGATCCCTACTCTTTTAGGGTACTACATATATATATATATATATTTATTTATTTATTTATATGTATATATATATATATATGTGGGTCCCCCTATTTTCGGAAACCCGCAACGGGCCTCGGGAGCGAGAAATGCCCCGCTGCGCCCTCGAAGCGCTTGAGCCGCTCGGGACGGCGATTTAAGAGCGCCTCGAAGACGCTGGGAGCCGTTAAGGAGCTGAAAAAAACGGGGGGGGGGATTCGATTCGAGTCATGTCTCTGAGTTCCTCCCTCCTTTACAAGAGGGCGTCGTGTGATGACTCTTCTGCTGTCCAGATTGATGAAATCCGGCAGGATTCTCGGCTAACGAGGTATACCAAACGAACGCAAAGCACATTTCGCGGCAAAGGCCTGCCAGAGAGGGAGGCGGTGCTTCATCTGCTGGTGCAAGATTTGCAACATATTCTGTTTAGGTCTGCGTTTGCTCATCTACACAGTCGTCGTGGCTGCCGTCATTGTCATCGTTCTGAGATCTCTTGTCCTTACGTTCGGCATCTTCCGCCTCGGTCTCGATCGCCCTGGCTCCGGACTTCGCTCCAGCTGCTTCTTGGAAGAGCTTGGCGTACCTCGGCGCAGTCAGGCCGTCGTGCTTTTGCAGCGGTCGTAACGCTGCGCAGTACCCTGGCATCTCACCCACATGTCGCATGTCGACTTCTGCACAGTAACCTCTCGTTTTCCTTGCGACGAGGCACTCAGGATTTCCGGCAGGATCGGAGCTTGTGCCCCAGACGCGCTTCCCATGGTGGCCCTCCCACATGGAAGGCTAAGGATGACAAGACTTCACCCACCTGGGGCTCTCGCTGTTAGGCTAAACGTTTCGGGAATCTGGACTCTGTTCATGTTCACTGCTCATGCTGCGCTCATGGAGCGCTCTGTGTGTCAACAGATGGTCTGAATGAGATTTCCTGGCCAGGCGCCTCCTAGAGCGGATTTGATCCGAAAGGCTGAGGTGGCGGTGCAGTGCTTCATTGTCAGTCGGAAGAGCGCATGGATTCCTGGAAGAGACCAGCATGTTACACAGCATGTTTGTTTAGAAGGAAGCTGGCTGGAACACACTCCAGGCCCGAAGCATCGTGGAGGGCAATGTCGCTCTGAAGAAACCTGCTGCCCCACTCGGGTCCATTCGGTCAGCACCGGCGCGCTGAGAGAATCAGCCCATGTTCGCAGAGCTGCAGAGTTCTACCAGTAACTTCTACGAAACTGCCCCCAAGTCCAAGTCGCCGTGTCACGCCGTGCATGGTGTCCGCATGCACCGGCTGCGCGACGGCACCTTTGCAGGTCCAGGTGTCTGCGGAACTTTCACGATGAGTCCCAAGCTCTTCGGTCCGATGGGTGGGAGACACAGGTCAAGCACGAATCTTGGGGAAAGCGAGCGTGAACTCCAACCTCGGCCTTTGGCATTTGGGCTGGGTCTGGAGTCGACCTACCTTACATACAAACTCCCTGTCCAGCGATGTTGAAGCCGGAAGACCCGGCGATATCAACAGTTTTGATACCTACCAACTTTCATGTGTTTGTGCTGCCATGAACGCAAAGCACCTTGTTGGGATCAGTGTCGTACGAGGCAAGGCTTCAGAGTGCTTTGTTGATTCAGATGCCCTGGCCACCGATGTGTTCACGCCCCGTTTGTCTGACCTAGACCGGATAGTTGCGGGCCTACCTCAAGGAAGCAGGTCGGCTGAACCTGTGTAAATTGCATGTCCACAAGGTCATTCCAATCAAGCCAAACCGCTGATCTGCTGTCCATCTGTGTTAGTGCGGCCGAATCCGATGCCTTAGAAAACCCTCCCTCGCTGAAGCATAGACCGCGTGCATCTTCTGCTTCGGTACATGTGGGGTTCCCTAGCTCTAGAGGCCCTAGAGCTCCTTCTGCTTCGAACTCCCGTCGTCGCACATTGATCGCTGTTTGTGGGCCTCATGTCGCATTTAATGCGGACTGTCTTTCACTTTGTTGCGCTGCATAAGACAGGGTTCTGCCCCATTATTAACGACTGCGGTAAACTGCGCCTTCCAAGACCCCCAATGATCGTGACGGCAGCAAATTCTACGCTTACGGGCCTTTGCTGCTGCTGATGGCAGCCAGCTCCACCTGCAGCTGATGGGAACAATGACCATGGTTATCATCACGACAGCACAGATAGTTTCTGCACAATACGAGTCATCATCATCATCATCATGAATCTTCATTATGTGCAACCGACTATTGCTGATAAAGGTATTCAATCCGTTCTGCACGGCAGGTGCCGCTCCTGCAGCACGATAATCAACCGCCTCGGAGTGGCCGAGATAGGAGCAAAGCAAGGGACTGCGAGCTTCGCTCGTCCTCGGATCCTCCAGAAAAGACATCAGAGAACATGTGTCCCCTACACTTCCGAAACACAAAAGCCTGAACCTCTGGGACTTTGGGCGCCGGGCGATCTTGGCATCGCCTCCACAAATGCCTGAGCACGTGTGTGCAGATTGCATGTCATGACCTGCTGAGATGTGGAAGCTTTTGTGAAGAGCAGGGGCTCTGGCATCCTGAGCGCAGCCTCGAGGCTTGCTACCCTGATCCTCTCTTTTAAGCGATGCGCGAAGAATCGAAGAGGTGAAACGAAGCGGCGGGCGTGGAAAGGCTGACTCCAGGCATCAACCCAGCTGATTAAAACCACGGCACGCTTGGGCGAAACACCCTTAAATGGCGCCCTTAAGCCTTAAGCTTCCAGCCATTCGTAGCGCTCCTCTTTCCAGGCCCTTTCTCCGGCACCATCTCCATGGTCCCGGTTGTAGCCCATGCATGCCAGGTAGATCTTGCAAGTCTGCTGAACCTCAGGCATCATATACATGCGTTGCAGCCACTCCATGATGTGTGGGTACTCCCCGGAGTTGAGTCGCCGGATATTGCACTTGAAGGCCGTGAAGTAGCAGGTGTCGAAGCGAATCAGGTGTGGAAAAGCACGGACGTCCGCGAGCGAGAGGCCGTCTCCAGAGTCTGCTACGAGGCCGTACTTCTCGCGGCCCTCTGCTGCGGCCTTCGCCTAGTCACAACGTAGGGTCACAGAGATGATAACGAGCACAAACAGCAACAATGTAAACAAAAACTGTAAAGTTGCCATAGTAGCGGTATATTTACGTCTCAAGACTGTGCCGAACTATCTAACATTCCACTACACTCCATTATGGTAGCATCGGTTATAAGATGTATATGTATTATACGTACGTACATACATACGTACATACATACATACATACAGACAGACAGACAGACAGACAGACATACATCTGTACACATCTACATATACATGCAGATGTATGTGTTTAATTTATTAATGTGTATATACATATATGTATATATGTATGTATATATGTATGTATATATGTATGTATGTATGTATGTATGTATGCATGCATGCATGTATGTATGTATGTATGTATGTATATATGTACATATCGACTCCATCGACTCCATCGCTCCAAATGAAATATATATACACATTATTTCATGTTCTGTTCTGTTGGAATGGTCCGAGCCTTGGATTTCTCAAGGATAGCCTCCACCTCAGACAGGCCGATCTTCTAAGGGCTGCTTCGGGTTCTGTGACTTATGAAGGACTTAGGGGTACCTTATTTTGGGGGGGGGTCCTTATAATACGGATCCTACTATGTAGGATACTATAGTAATCGGATTTTGGTTTTTTGACACCTCTTAGGATTTTGTGGGGACTTCCAATTGGGTAGGGTTGTGTTGGGCTTTCGTCACTGCTCTATAGGGCTTTCCCAGAATTTCATGAACTCGCAGATGTGTCTTTGAAGTTTCGCTTTATGGCTCTAACTATGATGTTTTGCAAGACTTATGCCTCGTAACGGTGTTCTACGGTTCCGGACCTTACAAGCCCGGAAAAATAGCCATGAAACGGAAGCCCACAACTTTCAACGACACACATGGGAATATTGCTCGGTGGTGATAGATAGTCTAAACTGGAGCAGCTGATGGAAAGAGAGAATAGGCAGCATGGAGCCTCAAGAGTAGAAGACAACGAACCGTCAACAATAATCGAAACGTTAGGGGCCTGAGTTGATCCGAATTCAGAATCCCGAGGCCGCGGCCTCTGCCAGCGCTTTGAAAACATTTTGGCGCATCTGCTCCTTGAGGTCCGGCTCCTTGCATGCAAAGACAATCCACAAGCGGTCCGCCGTTGTGAATATGCGTGTGCCGGCACTCCTTTGCGAACGCCACGCGGTAGACCCCATCATTGATGTTGGGATAGATCAGCGTGTTGAGTTCCTCGAACAGGTCGCTTTTGTGTTCGCAGTTTCAGGGACAGCACAAGACTGTCAAGGCTTCTGTCGGATGCTTGTTCACGAGATTTGTGCCGTCCCGCACTTGCAACGTTGTCGCAGAGCACTGAAAGGCTGGCCCCCGACTTACAAATGTCAACAACACCCGGCAAAAGCCCTAAAACGAGTGAACCCCGAAGGCTCTTGAAACCCGAGTTGCATCGATTTGGGGCCGCAGCGGCTCAGGGTAGAGGTCAAGCTTCTTGCCCTCCTGACCAAACCCACTATACAGCAATACACAGATATGTGCGCATGATATGTAGATGTATATGTGTATTCAACTCAGTACATTTTACATTATGCTGTAGAGCACATTACACTACGTTACACTACACTACATTGCACCCACTGCACTGCACCGCACGAGACTAGACGAGACCAGACTAGGTTGGACCCACTAGACTAGACTGCATTACGCTGCATCATGACACATTACAGTACAGCCACAGAACTTTACCTTGCACTGCACGACATGGTACAGCAGCAGTACACAGCATTACACTCACACTACCTTACATACTGCGCATGCAACAATCAAATCGGTGGAATGGCCCGAGTCAGGCTCACGTTGGCTTTGGGAATTGGGACTGGGAAGCCTCTGCTTGGCGCTGCGTCCGTCCTCATCGAGCAGATCGTTCAAGCAGGAGTTCAGGATGTAGCCTATCTGGATGTTGTCGTTGCTCACGATTTTTCTGGTCTTCTTGTCGAAGAGTATGGGCACACTCAGCTGTCTGCGGCCATAGTCAGGCGAGTCGGTTAGGTAGATGTCACGCGTGTGTTTGGCATTGAGAACAGGATCCGGATTCTCAGCATCGAAAGCCCAGCCAGAATAGTCATCCGATCCCAACCCACCTCCCCAGAAGTAGTTTGCTGTGGAAGAGATGGAGACCACGCTCTGTGGGATGTTCTTGAGCGCATGGATAATCAACGCACGGTGGCACCAGCCGCAGGTGTAGTTGATGTAGAGGTGGTACCGATCTGGCTCCGGCGGGAAGGCCGTGCCGGGAGTTATCCAGTTCTGGAAGTTCGAGGCCCCGCGCTTGAAGGCCCCGGCCTGTGTCGGGGCCAGTGACGGGTCACCGGCTCCCCCTGCGAAGGCCTTGGCTTCGGCCATTGCTTTGGCCCGGGAGGCTCCGAGGCGTCCTTGGAGTTGAAGTGCAAGTACTGAGCTGAGTCCCTGCGATTCGCGATGCTTGGGTCAGTCGCTGTTCTGTTCATTGCAACCAAACTTTTCTCGAGATGGCCACGATCCAATCTGCACTCATTGCAACCTGCTCAAAAGCATGATCAAGTTGCACATCATTCGACTTTGCGCCGGCGGCATCGGGTATGTTTATGTAACAATACATACTGTAGCTACCCTTCTTGCGACCACCCCTTAAAGCTCTTCATAGCCGAAGCCCGGCTGCATTTCTCGGCCAGGGTACTCGTGAGCAGAGGGCCACATCGAGCTGCAAAGCGGTTCAGTGCCTTCGGGAATATCGGCACTTGCAGTTGACGCAGCTTAGAGCCCTCTATCCGAAGTCGAGCATGTAATCTACTTTGTGTCACGGCCCGCGTTACAGTTTCTAGGCTCGCTACTCTGACTCTTGGGGGTTGTCGGTTTAAGACACAGGCGGATCATGGAGTTGATAAGCTTCCGCATGCCTCGACCACGGGCTCGCAGAGGTCAAGCTTCAGATCGCTCCGGTGATCCGCCTGCCGACAGATAGATCCGTGAGAAGAACACTCAGATGAGTATCTAGTTACAACGATAGCCACGACAATGACAACCAAGAGTGGTAGCAGTCACGGTAGAAGAAGACTATACTGCTGCTTGTAGTTGTACTTGTACTTGCCGTTCTACAAGTGGTTGTCGCTGTCGTAGTTGTCGTAGTTGTTGTCCTTGAGGCCTTGTCATCCTTATCATCGTTGCCGTCGTTGTCCTCGTCGTCGTACTGCCGTCGTGTCGCAGTGTCGCAGTGTAGTAGTGTAGTAGTGTAGCATTTTTGTAGTGCAACGGGGTAGTAGTCAGCGCAGGAGTGTAGGATGTGGTAGTGGCGGGTAGTGGGTAGTGCTTAGTGGTTGCGATAATGGTAGCAGTAGCAGTAGCAGTTGTAGCAGTTGTTGTAGTTCTGGTAGTCGTCGTCGTCGTAGTAGTTGTTGTTGTTGTCGTGGTAGTAGTAGGGCAGCAGCAGCAGCAGGAGCCGCCGCGACGGCAAACCTAAGACAAAGGGCCGTGAGCCTCCTGGATGTTCCCGAAGAGATCCAAGCGGTTCTGTCGATGTGCCTGCAAAATGCCGCCAAGTAGATAAAACGTGCCCCACCCTGCGTTTGTGCGTAAGTTTCAAGAACATCTCCGAGGAGCTGAAAGGGAGAGTAACCAAGTAATGTTGAAAAAACGCACCGGGCCATTTCCAAAGCCAACGAGGCCTCGTCTGTGCACAGCAGCACGTGCTGCCGGAGCGCCTGCACCGTGATCGATACCCTTTCCCCCCTTCAGATAATGTAGGAAGCTGATTAAGAAGCCCCGGCCCTATAACCCCCAAAATACTCGGAGTCCTATAGAGAGCCCTAAGAAAGACCCAAGGATTCTTACTCAGGCTCCTACATGAATCCATCCAGCCTTGAGAGCTGGAGGCCTCGGTTCCGAGAGCCCAGGCATCGAAAGCAGAAGTAGGGTTTAGGGCTTAGGGTTCAAAAGCCCGAAAACAAAAATTTCCAGGCGATGGACAACGAAAAAGATCACCAAGGAAGGCCTCACAAAGCGGTCCATCGAGAACTCCCTTGATCACAATGTAGCCTGCTGAGCGCTCAGACGTGGGGGTTCAGGAAAGAAGGCTTGGAATGGCTTTCGGGCATGCTTGAACACCAACGGCTTGCGGTTAGCAAAGCCGCAAGTGATGCACCTTCTTCTGGAGCACTGTGCCTTTCACTGCTGGTGGACGCAAGATGATGTCGATGAGGCTACTGCTATGCTCCTGCTGCTGCTGTGAGGACATCATGGTGTTGCTTCCAGCATTAGTCCTCAGCTCTGCAAGAAACACACCCCAAAGTCAACTGGAATTTGTTCTCTAAGGCTTTCCCGCAAGGCTCTGAAGGAAGGCACAGAGAAGACTCTGCTCTGCCGGCCTTGAGACCGAAGCTGCTCCAGTTCCACCTCGTCCGCCTCTGACGAAAAAAACGAAACATAAGAAGAAGAGCAAGAACAGACTTGTTGCGGGGGGTTAGAATCTGCAGAGTGGAGGAGAGGAGGTGACAGCTGAGCACAGCGAGAGAATCGCTTCTTCATTCCGTGAAGCATCAATGCTGGCAGCCTACTTCAGGACAGTCAGAACCTGAATGCACCAACCCGAAGGCGTGGGTCTGCGAAAAAACAGAGCAGCTCTCATCAAGGCAGCTACTCGGGGTCATGTTGCAAATTACGAAGACACCATGGCATGGATACCAGGAACACCACAGCAAGACGGAAGCATAACAACAAGAGCTTCAACAAGAGCAATATCCGATGTCGTCACTCCTAGACCATCATGAACATCATCTTCATCGTCATCATCATCATCGTCATCACCACCATCATCAACAACATCATCGTCATCGTCATCACCACCACCATCACCCTCACCCTCACCCTCACCCGCATCCCCATCCCCATCATCATCATCTTCTTCTTCTGCTTCTTCACTATCATCGGCAGTGCTCGGCTTCGTTGTACTTTGCTTCAAGGTGTTGCGTTGTTTGCAGTCCGGACTCTAAGGAGTCGCAGAGCTTTGCCTGGTGACTGAGATCTTCATGTGTTGGATTGGTTACCAATCCGCTCTTGTCCTGAAAAGTCACTTGGCCCACACCATTCTCAAAGGGTCCCAGGGCTCTAAAGTCAAAACTTCCAAAGGTCTTGGGGGTTGCTGGTGTTTATGGCTTTCAGGTGCCGTGTCGAAGGCCAATGATGGCCAAT
>CAJNJA010087186.1:0-16404 GCA_905231915.1 Symbiodinium necroappetens
GACCGGCTGCGATTGGAATGAAAATAGTAGTAGTAGTAGTAGTAGTAGTAGTAGTAGTAGTAGTAGTGGCAGCAGCAGCAGCAGCAGCAGCAGCAGCGTCGTCGTCCTTGCTTGGAACCCCAGACCCCGACGCTCCTTACGCCATCCTGCTACTTTGACATTCTCTGATACACGCCTCTAAGTTCAAGTTTAGCATACAGTTTGGGAATCCCAAACCCCGGTCTACACCGTAAAATGTTATGGGACCAAAAAAAGGGAAAGAGGCACTGGAGAAGGAATGCACGCAAGCCCTCCATGAAGATCTTTGTACCTTGAGGTATCTCAGCGTCATCTTGAAAGCCAAGGAGTATGGGATGCAAGAGCGCTTCGGGGTTCACAGTTTGGCGCTTAGCATTAAGAGGGTTTACGGTTCAGGTTGGGGCTGGCAGGCCTTTGGGGGGACAGGGGGTTGCCTCGTGTTCAGGATTTAGGCCGCAGCCTAAACAGCCCTTTCTCTGAAGAGAGCTGGAAGGACGAAGTTGCGGACAACACGGCTCTACTTATAGAGAGGGCTCCCGCCTCAGTCGGGCAGAAGCTCGGGACTCTAGTCCAAGCTTCTAAGTCTCAGGGTTCTAAGGGTTGAGCTTGGGTGTTCAGCTGTAG
The DNA here is from genome assembly GCA_905231915.1 of Symbiodinium necroappetens. Lineage (NCBI taxonomy): Eukaryota > Dinophyceae > Suessiales > Symbiodiniaceae > Symbiodinium > Symbiodinium necroappetens. Next base: position 643 of record CAJNJA010087186.1, read on the forward strand.
TTTAAGATGTCCAGTAGGTCTGCAGAGCTTCCTGCTTCAAAAGTTGGGTCCGGGAGGAGTTGTCCCTAGGTCTTAAAGTTAGCGGTTCATGAGCGAAGAAGCATGATGCAACGGTCTCAGCAACTAGTGCCAATATCCACTTATCGCCCCTCTACACCTATTCGCTAACATAACCCACGCCATCGCGGAGCTGTATTACAATCGTTAAGGCCCCTATACTAAAGCCTCTAAACACCGCATAAGACCTTACAGACACTTAAACAACGAGTAAAGGGCTTTAGGTTTTGGATGTGACTCGGAGTAATTTGGGGATTCCAGGGTTCAGGGACAACAGAACGGTTTGGGGATCTCTAGGCATGTTGTAAACAAAAGCAACACGTAATCCAGAAGCTCGAACATTCCCTTCCCCCATTTATCAGACAACCCGTAGCAATAAACACTTTCCTGAAAATCGTCCTGAAATCATCCCCACCTTGAAGAGCCTATGTTGAATCAGGGGCCGTAAGCGCACGAGTACGAGCAAGAGCAAGAGCAGGGGCAACAGCAAGAGGAGGAGCAAGAGCAAGAGCCGCAGCACAAGCTGGAGCAAGAGCAGGAGCAGGAGCCACAGCATCCTGAATATTATAATCGCATAAGAAAATAATGAGGACCGACTTCGCTCGTTACTCAGACTGTTATGAAATCCGCTGCAGGTGACCAGTTGTGCCACAGTGCTGCTCTACTTCTTCAACCTGCGCAGCTTGTGCGAATCACCGAAGGCGCTTGCCTTGGTTTCTGGCTAGGTCTGGTGGTGCAGGGTTTAGAGTTTAGGGTTCAGGATACCCCGAACCCTAAACTTCAAGCTGCACCAACTGGTTCCTTCCAGCAAACGGCAAAACAACAGGAATCGATGCGTCAAAAGCAGGGGACCCGAATCAACAAATAAAACGTTCAAGATCAAGGTATATATATTTATACAGAGAGAGAGAGAGATAGATAGATAGATAGATAGATAGATAGACAGATAGATAGATAGATAGATAGACAGATAGCTAGATAGATAGATAGATAGATAGTTAGGTAGATAGATAGCAAGGTAGATAGATAGCTAGGTAGCTAGATAGATAGACAGACAGATAGACAGACACATAGACAGCTAGATAGATACATAAGTACATAGTTAGACCCTACATAGAAAGCTCTTCCAACACAAAAGGAACGTCGAAAACCACAGAGCCACGCCCGCAGGTGCAGTTTCATACGACCTGCAAGAACATGGCAGGTACGGATGTTCAGGAGCAAGTCTTTGTCCCACAAGTGAAGAGTGTAGGCTTCAGGGTTGACGGTGACTAGGGATACTTGGTTAGTCGTTGCTGGATTGGTTCGGGTCAGTTTGGTCGCTGGTGTTGGGGGTAAGTTTGGGTTCGAACCCTGGCGCCTCGAAAGATCTTTAAAGAGAACCTTGAACGCATGGATTCCAATTCGCTTAAGCCCAAAACCCTGCACTCTACCCTAGGGGTCTGAACAACTACCAAGATATTGTCCCCAAAATAAAGCAAGAAGAACATAATCCAATCTAACCCCAAACCCTAGTCTAGTTGCTAATGCACCTACGTCGCATAACCTTCAACTCTAAATCCTAGTCCCTACTCCAAATCCCCCCAAACCGTAAACCCAAACTCAACACCCTAAGCCATAAACCCCAAAGCCTAAACAAAGCCCGAAGCTCCAGAGACCCCAAACCTAAACTCTAAACGGAGGAGCCACCCATATACTTGCTTGCTGAAAGGGTTCTGTATCGGCTTACTGAACGGGTTCTGTGAGGATGCAGGGCTTAGAGTTTTGAGTTTCGGCTGCGGGAGTGAGCTCTTTGGGTTCAGGGTTGCAGAATTCGAGTTTAGGGTTTTTGGAAGGGTTCGCGCAAGGATGTTGCAGCTCTTTGTGGGTTTAGGGAAAACCCTGAGCACTACTCCCCGAACGATGCGGCCCTTAAAGAGGGAGCCGAGTCTGCATTGACAGGCTTGAAGGCAATGGCCGCAGTTGCCCTTGTTCCGCTCCAGGATGCAAAGGCTCTAATTGGAGAGATCATGATGTTGAAGGCCACTACGACTGCGAATTATGAGGATTCCTTTGCGAAGGGAGAGCAGTGCACGGCCATTCTTTCTAAGCCGCATGCTGAAAGCGCATCCGGTGTGCTGCTGAACAGCCGGGTCATGTACCACCCTCTGATTTGGAGCACAGCCACAAGCATCCTTGACAAGAAGCACAGCCGGCTCCAGGGAATCAGCGGCTGATGGCGGAGCTTGGGGCATGTATGATAGGTCTAGCGGTCCATTCTTGCCAGCCTGCGTGGCACCATCTGTCCGTAGAAACTACGTCCAGTTGTAAGTCTATGTCTTTCGGGGCTAGGAGCTTGGCCCAGGCTGCTGCGCAGGGCTACAGCTAAAGCGCTAGGGCCAGGAGGCGAGGCGAGTTGACGTAAGCTTGGATGTTGCATGTCGGAAGGCTCCGATTGAACGTTTTTTTTTTTAATTGCGGTGATGCCGCCTGTGCATTAGCCAAACTCGGTTTCGCTGCTGTGTGTTTGCTGATGTGGTTCATGGTGACACGTCCGCCAACCTGACAAGTTCAGTTGCTGACACTTGGAGTCCATGCTGCTGTGCTGCAACTGTTCCCGTCATCGTACCCCGTTACAGTATTAGCCTTGAGCTTACGACCCACAGACCTGATTCGTTTGTTGGCGATGCAGTACCATGTTCACGTGGCCCCTCTTTTGGGAGGGGCTGGGGCTCGAGCCCAAAGGAAACGTCTTGGTTGCTCACTTCGAAGTGGTAGTCACCCCTAAGACAGCTTAAATGTATGGTTAGCGGTTATCGATCATGCTTATGCCAAACTTATAATGCCTTTGGAAATCGAAAAGAAGCAGCCGAACTTTCGACCTCGACGGTAACAGACCCACCGGCCCAATCTTGAATTCTTGGGATGCTCCGTAGGCCAATGGCTGCGATTATGAGACGAGTCTTAAACAAAGTAGGCCACAGACAAAGATGATGAATGAATGACAGGAATGATAAAACGAACCATAAACCCCGTGGTTAAACAACGGCAAACAAATGGTCAAACAAACTCCATTCTGCACTGCACAGACCAACAAGTCTCTCAACCTTGACGGCTTAAATCTCCAATTCCTAAACTGGAAGACTGTCGACTCCCTAAGCTCGCAAGTGTTCGTGGAGTCCAGGAACCCGAAAGCCCGAAACTTTGAGTCTAATGCCCGAAACCACAAACCCTCAGACCCTAAACGTCCCTAAACCCTATGGGTTTTGGGGTTTGGGGTTTAGAGTTCATAAGCCCTACCCGAAAGTCCAAGGTTGAATTAAAACCAAGACTTTCACGCTTCATGCTCCTTGTCATGAATAACCCTTCAGTTCAGGGTTTCGGGTCTAGAGCTAGGAGTTGGGGTTTAGAACTATGATTTTGCAGTCACCTTTGTAGTATTGCGCAAAGTGCACCCTGTAGTACCCCCATGGCAGCCCTCATACCGAAGCCTATAGTGCTCTTCATAACTCCCTGTTATCGTAAATAGCACCTCACACAGTACCCCGTATAGCAGCGCTTCCAGCAACCTCAAATGCTAAGCCTCAACCCTAAACCCCAAGGCCACCTAAGTCCTAAACCCTAACCTCACGCCCTGACTCAGTCCTAGACTCTCAACCCTCACAGAAACCCAGAGGAGTTCCTGGAGTCACGGAGTTTCCGCGAGGGCGGCGACCTCTGGAACACCTTTGCAGCGATTTGGGGCAGACTCGCCGGAGAGGAGTCGATCCTTTATATGGGTAGTTCTCCAAGTTAGGGTTCCTTTCAGGGTCCTTTTTGTAAGCTTCGTAGATGCATAAGTACGCTTTACACTTTGTTGGATAAGTTGGTGTAATATTTAACACCACCCACTTCGACAAAAAAGGTTGAATAATACTAAGTGCAAGAAATAGGTGTTAACCCTAGGCCAAAGCCCCGAGGAAATGACGGAACGCCATGAGTTTTCGGCTTTAACATTTACTTGGGTCTGAATAAGCAGTGATACTACACATGACCCCCCAAGTCTTTCCCTATTGATTCAAGGTCGAGGCAGTAGCACATCAACTCAACGGGCCTTTGTAGACTTTATGCAACATAGGGGCCTGAATACTTAGACCAGGGTTTCTCAGAAAATGTGTCAAAATGGGGTGTTGTCGGACTCAGTGGCTTCCGGCAAGCCCCGAAAGCGGGCCCAGAGCCTTGCAGGAACCCTAGGCCCTAGGGTTTAGGGTTTCGGATTTCGGGTTTAGGGTTTAGGGTTGGCCCTAGGGTGTTGTGACTGAGCAATTGGACCTGGGCTTTGGCACCGCGAGAGGTTCCTTTCTCAGGTAGCTTTTCCATATCGTACTGCAAGATGGCTCGCACATGATTCTCCTGATCAAGGGATTAGTATCCATTCTGAATCTGAGCAAACCACCGCATACCTGCGGAGATTTTGGATTTTCTGGGTAGTCAACAATCCTGAATCCTAGACCTAGACCCGAATAAGCCCTTAACGGCCCTAGGCCCTGAACTCCAAGCCCTAAACACTACCAAAAAGAACACCTAAAACCGAGACCCTCGAACACAGACCCGACCTCCAAGATACCCCCGACGAGGATCTCGAGCTCTTCCTGAAAAAGGGGAGCCGCGATGCCTTCTTTCCGAGGCAATCCTCGGCTCCACTTTTGCATGTGGCGACGTGGCCATGATTAGGGTTTAAGGGGGGTTAAGGGGTTTAGGGTTTAAGGGCTTTGGGATGAACGACTGCAGATATGATTCAGGTTTGCAGCCCTCAAAGAATGTAGCATGAGGGTTACAGCCCTTAGCTTCGAAAAGCCCTAATATACAGAGGTCTGTAGTATTGGAGATAAACTTCTCTTCTTCTCCCTGTGCAGTTAGCCACATGCGAAGTATGGCCCACCGAAACCCTAGTCACTCTAGTCTAAGTATTCAGGCTCGGTGGCAGGATGAACACTGTTTGCTCGGATTTGGGTTGCAGAGGGGTTCGGGGTGGGGAGGTTCGGAGGGGGGGGGGGTGAAGATTTAGAGACCAGTGAAGTTGGGGCGAGGGTTTGAGGGTCATGATTTCGCTTCACTTCCCGCTTTTGCCATATACCCCACTGAGTGTTAAACTTCAGCCTGCAAGACAGCATTCTTCCCTAGCGCCCAGGAACCCTAAACCCGGAACCCAAAACCCCATGTCCAGGTCTGTGCCATTCTTTTCTTTGGCGCCATGCCATGCCTGTTTCAGTTGGGCACTTCAAGGCTCTTCGTGCAGCCCGAAATCCTTGACCTGACTCCTGGCATGGAGTTTAGGAGTTGCTGCAGCTTTTGGGCTTTAGAGTTTAGGTTTTTAGGGCTCAGGGTTTAGGGTTAGGGTTGAGGGTTTAGGGATTAGGGCTCAGGGGTGAGGGTTAGGTGGGGTTCATTGTTTAGGGGCTTGGGGTCAGGATGATCAGGGCCGGCTTGGCAAAATAACGCATCCTGCAAGGATCAGGATCGTCAGTGACGCCCTTCCGACAATACTCTTCTTTCACAAAACAGGGGTCCAGGACCAGGAAGAACAACCCGTGCTGAACATCCGGAAAATCATCAGATCTTAAGTACACTCTACGCTATCAGGCTGGCGGCCGTGGTGGGATCTTGATTATCCGCAAGTTCGTATGTTTGGCTGCGTTCTAACTTCTCCAATGTTTCCGCTGTTGGTGTTATTTTGCGCTGGCCACTTTCTCTGACACCACCGTCACTGCACAGACGGTGATGTTAAAACTTTGCACATGCCCGAGACCTACAACATAGTCACACCCCTACACCCCGAACCTTAAGCCCCAAACCCTAAACCCATGAACCCTTCAAGAATTTTCTTGCCTCCAGGGAAGCAGTGTCGGCCACCCTGATGCCCAGCTTCGTTCCGGTCAAGCACGGTCGTTCCTTAAAGCTCCTGCTGGGCGCCGAGAGGCTCGAGACTTGGTGGGTTTCTGCAAGGGTTGCGGTTTAGGGTGTAGGATTACGACTTCGGCTTACGTGTCCGGTGTTAGGCTGCCTGCAACGGAAGGCCGACTAACAGAAGGCCATGCTTGGTGTCATCGGGGGATACTGTCAGACAAGCAGCAGATAATTAATACTATATTATATACTAGCAATAGATAGGGCAGATAGATAGATAAATGCCTAGCCTAGAAGTGTTTCAAGGTTCCGCAAGGACATGGCAAGCCGAAGCTCATCAGGGACCCCGAACCAGACCGCGGCTGTTAAGAGTTGAGGGGTCAAAAAGGTACGCTGTGGGGGCCCTGTTTTTCCACACAAGGTTTACAGTAGGGATGAGGGTTTATGCATGTCGGTGCCGGAGGCCGTTGTTTGCAATCCGGTCGTACTGTACTAGTTATGTGCTTGCTGACCGTCTTGTGCATTCATTGCCTCTTATAATAATCCCTGTACTCTTATACTAGACTATACCCCAAACAAATCTGGTACCAAACTTTCCTTACAGTCCCTGTATACACACTAGAATATGAGCGTTTAGGGTTCAAGTTCTCATGCGTGATGCTGTTGGTGTGGCTTCACTTTTGCTTGTCTTGCAGGGTCTTGATAGCTGCAGTAACTGCAGTATTTAGCTTTGACGCGCCTTAACACACACATACCCAAACTTCCGGAAACCAAGCTAGGGACGAAGTCAAGCCCACAACGCTATATCCCCAGTTTTTGAGTCAGGTCGGCGGACAAGAAGGTTGCCCTTGGCACGCCGGAGCATCCTTACCTGCTGCTGCTGGATGCGAATCGTGCCGGGCTCACAGTGAGCCCCACGTTTTCGCACACCACGACCCTTTGGCAGCTTTAAGGCTTCAGGCGTTAAGGGCAGTTGGCATTCCTTGGATTTCTGGCCATGGCATCTGCGGCAGTATACATAGACACCACTGTTGGTTCAAAAGGGTCAGAATTGCACTCCTCTCCTCCTCATCCTCCTGTCTGAGGGGCGTCGACATCTGTTGCGACTCATCCGAAAACTGCAGCAGCCATTCCTTCGAACACTCGCTGCTTAAGTTCGATGACAACCCGGCAGTACTCCGAATCCCAGCCAATGCCACGACGAACTGCAGACTCATGGTTCGAGGCTCCAGCCGCTTGGTATTGAAAGCACCGGGCTTGTAACAGTGCCCTGCGAGGTCTTAGCAGCCACACTGTGACCGAGATTTGCCTGAGGGTGGAAGCCATGAAAGATCATCACTTTTGCAAGTGTTCAGACGAGAGCTGCCAGTGCTGTGATGGATATGCCGGGCACTTCGATCTTTCATCCTGGCCCGCCCAAGAAGTCCGTGACAGTTGCACCGAAGCTGCCTGCACCGAAATCCTACACACCAACTCGAAGGCCGGTCCAAGCTGTGCTTGTGGAGATGGATACATAGGAACCATACGGTGGAACGGCCCAAAGCCCTCGGGTCACTGCACTCCTGCACCTTGCAGTATCCAGCATTCGAACCTTCTTGCGGGTCAAGAGTGCGGCTGTGAGGATGGATACGCGGGCGAAATTTCTTGGCAAGGTGGAACTGCAAGAGGTGTCTGCGAGCCTGCCCCTTGCAACATCACGAATTCAAACAAGAATCAGAGCCATAACTGTGCCTGCCTGGAAGGATATTTGGGAAACATCTCCTGGAAGGGTCCAGCGGCCCATGGCCATTGCGAGCCAATTTCATGTGAATCAGTCGCAAACTCCCATCGGCAAGGCAACGAGTGCAAGTGCAAGGACGGTTATCTCGGGCGTCTTCGGTTGAATGGCGCAGTTGCTCAAGGGACTTGCGAGCCGGTCCCATGCAATATTGGGAAGCTAGGCTCTTGAGTATTGCGCTTCACTGTTTGTTTGTTTGTTTGTTGGTGAACCCTTATGATCAAACAAACCCTCAACACTTTCTTCAACTCTATAAGAAGGGCTAAACCCGAAACCCCGAAACCATAATTGGAGACAACCAGGAACTCGACCGGGGCGGCGGGACCTGCCTGCAAATGCAAATTCGGCTTTCATGGTCGGATGCTTGGTGCTGAAGGGGTCTTAATTTTTCTTGAACAGAGGTTGATAAGGGTTGTTTAGGGTTTAACACGGGGGCAGCAATATTTAGATATGTTTGGGCGTCTGGTGTATGGTATGATGGTACAGAGACTATGGGGGGTTGTTGGGTGTATATATATATATATATATTTTCGGCATTTCGAGGCATTCAGTGGCCGGCGCAGCTCCAATTAAGTTTGCATAGACGCCCTAAGGCTTCGGAAAACAAGACCAAAGGGACTTTCCCAGAAATTAGCCGGCGCCACTACTTTGCTGACTTGGCCCTGTAAGGCTTGTCGGCATAGGGCACTGACCTGACCGGGTACAAAGCACATAGGATCATCTATCGCGGCTTCGGCTTCAGAAGCACCACTGGACTTGACATTCGAAGCTTCCCACTTCAAATCCAGGATTACAGGTGCAGCTTCAGGGGTCCCGCGATCTGTACAGATCCTCAGCAGCTCCGGCCAGTCCAGAGTTTGCCACTCACCCTGGAAGGAGGCTAGCGAGACTGCCTTCATCTTTTCGTTCTCTGCGACGTCGACGACTGGCAGGTGCCAGTCCTGCTGGTGGCTGAAAACCCTTCGGAACAGGTCCAGCTTGCCTTCCGCACCTGTGCCACTCACTTCCTCTTCGGTCAAAGTGTCGACCTCCTGCTTCGCCTTTTCCAGGATGGCCGCCTCCTCGCTGAAGTACAGCGGGTGCCGCTGTAGTACTTGTAGCATCGCTGCAACGATCGTCGCCTCGTCTTGTCCTTGTTGGTCATCCAGTAGGACCTCGCTGATCTCTCTGGATGCCTGCTTCTGGCATTCGGGCCAGATGTCGTCCTCGCCCTCGACTGCTGAGGGGCTCAACAGTTGGCTCGTGGGAGCCATGTTGTACTCGTCCACCGCCCTTTTGCGGAACTCTTTGCTTCCTTCCCCAGGGAGGGTGTGTACAGCAGTGTGCCCTTGGCGGAGTAGGTGCTGCACACATGGCCTTGAGTCCCGAAGATGGTGCCCCAATCGGATAGAGGACCAAAACTGTCGGCCACAGGCTAGGCACACCGATCCCTTGATGCATCGTCGGTGTTCTGCCTCACGACCATGGCTTTTGAAGAAATGAGCTCCCAGGCCGCCCCTGGACTTGAAAGTCTTCCGACAGCCCCGGCAGCTCCAACCAGATTCATGTTTCTGGGCACCCGGGAGCAGCTCGCAAAGCTGCCGGTAGAATTGCCATATCCCAACAACCATGGCGTCATGCTGGCACGTTCTATCGTGGGTTTCCTGGAGCATCTTCTTCACGCGGAGCTTGAACTGAGCAGCATTGTTGACCAAGTAGTGCCTCCATCTAGGCCAGTCTCCAGCATGCAGTTCAGGCATATCCACATACTTGGCCTTGAGGCTAGCCAAGTCCTGGGCAACCACTTGAAGCCATTCTCGCTCTTCCTGCAAGACTGCCCAGAGCTCATCGGGGCCCGTCCTGGCAATTGATACCAGGGCTGCCAGGCGACTTTTGATAGCATGGAGTTCGAGTTTCCACCTTCCCGTGGCGATGTGCACGAAGGGCGCCGGGATGCCGAAGATGGCGTCGCCCTTGTATCGATGACATAGTAGTCGTCGTAGCATTCGGGTATATCCGTAGCTGAGTGCTTGCCATGCCTCCCCACTGGGGAGCCAGATCGCCAAGTTGAAGAACGTGGCCAAGATGGACATCTCGAAAAGCTTGGTTCGCACCTGGAGCGGGATATCCGCATTCAGGAAGATCAGCTTTTTTCCCGCCTCCAAAGCTGCTCCCGCCATCGCCAACCGTCGTCGCTGTTCAGCCTTCATGTGCATCTGGGGCTCCACAACTCCACCCAAGTGCACATACTGAGGGACCACGTGCACCTCCTCTTGTAAGTCCTGCAGCTGTAGGGTGCTGCGGCCATGTCGGAAGTGCTTCTCTCTGGCCTTCCGAATACCTTTACCGGCCAAAGACAAGACAATCGCTGTCTTGCCCCTTTTCAGGTTAGGCTGCAGCCCGAAATCTCTGCAGATGTCAATCGTAAGGGATGCGAGGCGTTTCCCTTTGCGGATGCATCTGTCCGGCTCCGCATCATCGAATGGTAGAGCCGTGTCATCCGCCCATGTTATGTCTCGAACAGACACGTCCTCGCCGTGTCCGGGGTCACTGAAGACGCCTTCGTCCACGGCTGCTCTCGCTGTGCCGAGGATCTCTTCGCCACATGCTGCCTCCCAAATTCGCCCAAGAACTCGCGAGTAGATGTATGCGAAAATGGCATCAGCGAGCGATTCGCCGGGTCTGCTGCCGGCGTGGGTGACCGCCACCCGGCTCCCAGTAGCATGTCGTGTAATGCACCATGTGCGGTGGTGCACATCCTTCATCATGGCACGAAGCCCGGTTGAAATACCAGCCTCTGCCATGACCCCTCCACCATGGATGATTTCCCATAATCCATCCATCTCCTCGGGGCCCATGTGAAATCTCTTCATGAGCCAGATAATGGTGTCATCCTGGTTGATGTCGCCCACCACCGCCTCCCTCAGGACTCGATAGTAGGCGGCAGTAGTGTCCAGAAAAATCATGCCCATGGAGCGATGAGCAGCTCGGCAAGCTCGGAATCGCGAGAAGACATAGAGCGACGCAAAAACCAAGGGGGCCTGGGCCCTGCTTCCAAGGTGTAGCGGGTGTAGTTCAGCCTGCAAATTCCGGTGGGTTTTGTTTCTCAGCAGACGATGATAGCATTTCCCTACCACGCTGGATATGAAGAGGGACCTATGGCTTGCCGGGAGCGAGATTTCACCAGCTCTCTTCCAAGCCGAGTAGATCACACCTCCCCTCCATTGGATGGGTTGCTGAAGACCGCAAGCTGCCTTCAGGAATAGCGGCTCCAGTGTCATGGCCGCCTGTGCCGGGCATGCTCGAAGGATTTCACCAGGCAATCCATCCAGACCGACAGCCTTGTTCTTTGGGGCTGTTCTGCAGATGGCCTCAATCTCCTGGACCGTCGGCAGGTCGTCCAGCTCCCATACGACCCCTCTTCCAAGACAGCCTGCCACATCATGCTGTTTCAAGAACTCGGCCGGTGTCATGATCTTGCCATACTCCTGGTCACTGAAATGCTTCAGCCAGATCCTGTCATGATCGTCCTGGCACTTGGCCGGGGGTGTATATATATATATACATATTCACACGCACATGTTCGAAGTCTATATATATATATATACATGTATACATGCATGTTCCCAGAGTTTGTTAGTCAAGTGTTTTGGTTTGGTCGAAAGCTTTGTTAAACTGTCCCGGGCTTCGGGGGCTCACGCTGTTTTACCATTTCATTACTTCTGGCTCAGCTAACCCTTCAAACATATAACTTCGATTGCTTTTCGCGTGTGAGATAAACCCTAAACCCAAAAAAGTCCGAAACCCTGTGAACCCCATAGGCCCTACAAAACGTGCGAACACCTGGACCCTAAACTCTCAGACTCTAAACCCTATACGCCCCAAGTCCTACATGGCCAACAGACCCGATAGGCCCTGTAACCCTACAAGCCCTAAGCCTGTAAACCCTAAACCCTGTAAGCCCTAAGCCCTAAACTTTAGAACCAGCCGGCTCAGGATAGTCTGGGCAGGATGGCAAGTCACCGGAGGATGACTTTCGGCCGTCGGAACAGGGCATTTAGGGTTGGGGGGTTTAGGGTTAATGGCTTCGGATTTAGCGCTTTAGGGGCTTATGGTCTGGGGCTTCGTGGCTTGGGGGTTTAAGGGTTGGGGTTTGGGGTGTAGGGGTCAGCGAATTAACGGGTTATTGACTGAGGTCCCTTACTTTAGGTAGATTTAGGGTTCAGAGGTTTAGGGTTTAGGGAGGTTTAGGCCTCTGACCTTTGGGGTCTGGGGGTGAGGGGATTCAAGGTAAAAGGTTTCGCATTTACGTTTTTTTGTGGATTAGGGGTTAGCGTTGGAGGGTCTAGGGTTTAGGATACCCAGAGCATGTCCCTTCTGCCTTTGTTAGGAAGAAATACAGCTTGACTTGGCAAGGGCCTGAGCTCGAAGCCTGTATAAGCGCTCCACCATCAGAACCCAATTAGTGTTAAAACAACTCCAAAACAAGCCTAGGTACGGCGATGCCTTGTTTCGAGAGTCTGGGATCAAACGGCAGAGACGGCTCGGACTGCGGGTGCAAGGACGGCTTCAAAGGCAGCGTGACTGAAAAGAAAGTTACCGATGACAGCCAGATGGTGCTCCACCCCAACTGCGAGCCTGCCGTCTGCGATATCGAGAACTCCAACAAAGAGCCTGGTCCTGATTGCAGATGCAGTGATAGCTGCTGGGCGTTCTTCAGGAAGGTTGTGTCATTCAGTTTATTAAAGTAAAAGCTGCTGATGTTTGTCTGAAGTTTCTTTTTATGTTGGTTCAAAGTGGCTTACAGGCTACACCGGATGGATTGGCTGGAACGGAACTGTGCCAATTGGTAGATGCGAACCTGCGGAGTGCAACATTACAGACTCCAATATGAAGCTGGGAAAGGACTGCGCTTGCAACTATGGCTTCTTCGGAGATATTTCCTGGATTGGGCCGAATGCATCCGGCGAGTGCACAGCAAGAACATGCTTGGGCTCACTGGGGTCCAACCAAATAAAGGGGCCCGACTGCGGCTGCACGGACGAGTATGTTTTCCATTCCACGGAGCCCTTTGTTTACAATTACAACTCCTGGTCCCCGGTCTGTGAGCCTGCCCCCTGTACCATCGAGAACTCGACGAAGAGGCCTGGTCCCAAGTGCCATTGCTCCGATGGCTACAACGGGACCATACGCTTTAAGAAGGGCGTAGCAAAGGGAAGCTGCCATCCTGCAGCATGTGATATCGCTAACTCCAACAGGAAGCTGGGGACGGACTGCTCCTGCAAATATGGGTTCTACGGTAGTATCTCCTGGAATGGGCCAGAGGCCAACGGTGAGTGTATAAGGAGGAAATGTGGTCAAGCTACGGGATCAAACCTCGAAGACGGTCCTGAGTGCGGCTGCAAAGATGGGTTCACAGGCGAGACACAGGAGGTTGATACTTCTGAATGCGAAGAGGTCTACGCTGAGGATGGGCTTTCATATTGCCGAAAATTCTGGATCCGTGAGATTCGGCCCACATGTGAGCCAGCTCCTTGCCCTATAGCAAACAGCAACGGTGCACCTGGTCCCGAGTGTGCTTGTCAGGATGGCTACAGCGGAGCCATCATCTGGAATGGATCACGGCCTGAGGGCAGTTGTCAGCCTTCCATCTGCAATATCCCCTTCTCCAACAAGGCCCCTGGCCCGGCTTGCAAATGCCTAGATGGCTTTGGTGGCCAGGTTCGCTGGACAGGAGCCGCAATGTCGGGAGAGTGCGTGCCCAGTGCCTGCCAGATGCTTGGGCGTTCTTGAACAAATCTTTTGGATTTGAAGCACCCTAAACTCCAAACCCTTAACCTATTTTTTTGGAGCAGGAGCTGAACTGAACTGGATTTTGAAACTTGTCTTTTCTAGTCTGCTAGAATTGCCCTTCCCACAGACCCTGAACCATGAAATTCAAACTAAAGAGCCGTAGGATTGACTACATAGAATAAACCTTACATGCCCTAAACGCATCAAGCCCCAAAGAACCTTAGGACTCAAACCCTAAAGCTTTGAAGCCTTAAAGTGCTGTAGGATTTTTTTCCTGAGCCGGTAGCGAAGCTTGGTAGAACCCCGACAGGACCCTTCTAGAACCGCTATTATTGCCCCAAGGATTGAGCACTCTGACTATGGACCAGGAACCTCTTGCCAATGCTCGGAAGGCTTCTGGGGGGGATGAGGTTCATTTCCATCCCCAGTTACCCAAACGGGAGATTAGGGTTTAGGGTTAGGTAGGGTTCCTTCCTTATTATTGTGATAACGCCATGACATACAGCAAGACTGTATTCTAGTTCTTGTAGTCCTTCGTTACCCAAATTGCAGTTTCTCAACTTTATGGTGCACAGGGTTCATACGTAGGTTTATACTGTAGGGTTTTGCAGGGTGCCCCAAGGAGTCTGTGAAGATTCGAGGTACCTCTGGCAGGGGTCCTCATAAGGATCCGCATGCACACGCACACACACACGCACACACACTTGATTGACCCCCGATTGGCCGAAACCAAACATGGGCTAGCACGTATTCCTACACTCGTAAATTACTTTCTGTACATCTCCATGCTGGAGTTCTTGGCTTGGCGCATGCCACACACTCAAAAATTGCAGGTACGTGAAGAAGGCGTCAATTCTTCATATCACTTCAAATCTGGATGGTTTTTTAGGCAGTGCAAATCCAGATATGCTCGCTGCCCCCCTGCCTTTTTCCTTTCTGAAACATGCATCGGTCATCGCCCTTAGCTTCAGGGATTTACACACACAGCTGCCCCGAATCAGGGTAACACAAAATTTGTTGCTGTGACGGTGTGTGCATCCTTCACTGCTGCCGCGGAACGGGGCAAAACGACGTTTTTCGCCTGGCAAATGGTGAGGGCACCGGGATGGGGAGAAAGAGAAGGGGAAAGGGAGGGAGAGAGGACGGAGGTACTTAAAGGTTTTGTATGATGAACTGGACAGAGCGGGAGTTCGCACGCAAAGCCGCAGCCCCCCCGACACTGCCAATTCATCGTCTGCAAAGCTTCTGAGTGATGACATGGTCAGTGTGGGAGTTCGCAGGTAGAACCACACCCCCCCCAACACTGCCATGGCATCTTTGGATGATGATGTGGTCAGCGTGGGAGTTCGCAGGCAAAGCCGCAGCCCCCCCGACAGTGCCACATCATCGTTTCTTGGGTGCAGGGTTCGCAGGCAAAGCCGCAGCCCCCCGACACCTTAGCTTGGCTGCTGGGTCAGAGAGGGAGTTCGCACGCAAAGCCGCAGCCCCCCCGACACTGCCAGTTCATCGTCTGCAAAGCTTCTGAGTGATGACATGGTCAGTGTGGGAGTTCGCAGGTAGAACCACACCCCCCCCCAACACTGCCGTGGCATCTTTGGATGATGATGTGGTCAGCGTGGGAGTTCGCAGGCAAAGCCGCAGCCCCCCCGACAGTGCCACATCATCGTTTCTTGGGTGCAGGGTTCGCAGGAAAAGCCGCAGCCCCCCGACACCTTAGCTTGGCTGCTGGGTCAGAGAGGGAGTTCGCACGCAAAGCCGCAGCCCCCCCAACTTTGCCCGCTTTCTGATGGTTGCGTCACAAGTTGTAGAGTCGTAGTCACTTGTTGTAGTGTCGTAATCACTTGTTGTAGAGTCGTAGACACAAGGTGTCACATGTTGTAGAGTCGTAGACACGAGTGGTCACTTGTTGTAGAGTCGTGGATGTCGCATTTGGAAGCACAAGTAGACACTATCCCGACACCTTTCAGCATTTCTGTAGGAGAGACTTTAGGAGAGTTGTTGCACCCGAAGGTGAGTATTCATACGTCTGGCCACCGAGTTCTCTCAATCCAAGATTTTAGAGCTGGAGCCTCACGACTGGCACTTTGTCAGAAAACCAGCCGTAGCACACACTTGATTGACCCCCAATTGGCCGAAACCAAACATGGGTTATCTCGTATTCCTACACTCGTAAATTACTTTCTGTACATCTCCATGCTGGGGTTCTTGGCTTGGCCACATGCCGCACACTGAAAAAATTGCAGGTAGGTGAAGAAGGCGTCCTTTCTTCATATCACAGCAAATCTGGACGG
>CAJNJA010087197.1:0-19685 GCA_905231915.1 Symbiodinium necroappetens
CTGGCTCTCTCTCTGGCTCTCTCTCTCTCTCTCTCTTTCTCTCTCTCTCTCTCTCTCTCTCCTTTATATATATATATATATCTGTGTGTGTGTGTATTTGTATGCTTTGGACATGAGCTTGTCCAACAGCTGTCTACAAGCCAAGAGTTAGTGCAGGGCCACCAATTTCCTTCTTTGCAGACGCCGCAAAGACTTGTAGCAAACTCCCTACAAGTTCATGGCCCCAAGCAGCCCCTGACTTGCATTGTGAAGTGCTCATATACATTCCCGGCACGGTCCAAGTACTCATCTTCAAGTCCGCACTACTACGCTGTGGATGGTTTCTGGCTAGATACCCTACTGTTTGGACACTTGGGCATTTCGGGCCTGAAGGTTGCATACCTTAGCCCCGACAACATACCCTTTTAAGGCACCATACAGGGGGATAGGCCCGAAGAGCAGGTAGGTATCTTAGGGTCCAGGGACTTCCCATATAAAAAAGCACCCTGAAACGAAGCCCTAAGCCCCAAACCCAAAACCTAAATCCCCCTAAACCCTAAACCCTGAACCCTAAATTTAAACCCCAAGCCCAAAACCCAAATCCCAAACCTCAAACCCTGAAACCCTAAACCCCAAGCCCTAAACCCTAAACACCCCAAACCTCAAACTCTGGCATGCGCCAGGGCCTTCTAACGCGCTGCGCCCGACTGGGGAACTGCCTCGACTGCCCCGAGGTTCCCTGGGGGCTTGGGGTTTAGGGTTTAGGGGTTTAGGGTTTAGGGGTTTAGGGTTTAGGGGTTTAGGGTTTAAGCGGTTTAGGGTTTATAGGGTTTAGGGCACATGCGGATTTCGGGGCGTTCAAGGGTTTAAGGTTTGGCTTGTAGGGGTTTGAAGTTCTTACGGTTATGTTAGTTAGGTACCCTAAGGGTCCATGTACCCAACTAGTAGATACTTTGGTCCCAAAGTTCCCAAATAAGGACTACTTTAAGGCAAAAGTATATACTATTTAGGTGCATGGACCCTCCGGGGTATTTGTGGGCTGTTAGGGGTTTTGGTTGGCTTTGATGTTGTGTTGCTCTGAATCTGCAGAGTTTGGGCTTATGGCCTATGCTAGGCCTTAGACCCTTAACCTCTAAACCGGAAACATCTAAACCCTAAACCCTAACATGTCGGTCTTAAAGGCCGTGAGGCTTTCATTCGCGGTACCTCTTCCCTGGTTGTCTGGGCGTCTCCCTCAGGAGGCCCATTTCTATGCCTTTTCGGGTTGGGGAGGCTTGCGGGTTGGTTGGGGTTCATGGATTTGGGTAAAGCCCTGTGCCCTCAACCCTGAAGATTAAAAGCAACCCTAAACCAGAAAGACCTAATCCCGACTCTAGTTATGAAGGGTCGTCTATGAATGCAGTAATCATCCCAGTCTTCTGAGGTTGGGTTTTGGATCCTAGAGTTGGCAATCCCTACGGCTCCATGTGCCTATATAGCATGTAAGTAGTTCTCAGATTAGGGGACCTTTGTCGCCCCCAAATACGTCACCCTTATAAAAAGGACCCGAAAAGGGGCCCTAATTTGGAGAACTACCCATGTATTTTAAGGCGTAAAGAGTTTCTAGATAAGTACTTTATGGCTCAAGCATATACCATGTAGGTACATGAATCCTTAGGGAATTTGGGGAGCCTAACTATGGCTCAGGTAAGATTGGTTTCCCTGTCCCACCACATCAAACCTCTCATGCAGAGCAGGACACTTTCGGGGAATGCTTGACACTTCCCTTCAAGTACCTACTATCTCATGAGATCTGCTGTGCATGCCTTAGCCGAACTTCTGTGTCCCGAAACCCTGTGTAAACCCTAAACCCTACACACTGTTTCTGTGTCCCAAGCAAGTGCTGAGCCGCACCATGCCTCGCTACTGAGGGGATGATCTGCAGGGGAGCGCGGGACATCGTTGCCAATGCGCCATGGCCGCAGTTGGTCTTAACATAAGTCGATTATAGTGACTATAGTGGCATATACCAGGATTTCGCAGCATTCAATGTGATCATCATGGATTTTCTAAGGATCTTAAGCAGCTATAATTAGGCTTCAACAGATGTTGCATGTTCATCAAGTTTCGTGGCTTACAAGAGGATTGCTGGAGGATTCCAAGAAGCTCCTGGCCCCAAAAGGAGTTGTTGGTCCAAGTTCTTTCAGGATTCGTTCCTAAAAACCTTACAAACCCTAAAAACCCTAAACCCCAAACTTCCTAAACCGGGACCACGTTAAAAAAAATCATCGCGTGAAGCTTCCGGCTTCGTGCGCTCTGGGTTAGGATTCAGGGTGTAGGGTTGAGGGGATTATGCATTTTGGACCGGGATGGAAGACTCTTTGTCCCATTGCTAAGGACCTGTTTATTCGGCTTAAGATCTGAACGCTTCTCCGGTTTTTCATGTTTGGACATGTGGGGCTAGACATCAGATGCCTACAGTGCCCTTGCCAATTCCGACCTTAAAAGCCCTGGTTTGATGCGTCTAGCTTTCTGATATAAATCCTGCATTACCCATAATAGGAATATTCCATAGTTCCCATAGTTTAGGGTCCTTGTAGTAATGCAGCATTTATGTCATCAACGGTACGTATAGTAACCGTGTTTCACCTTTTGGATTATCTTCTTCTGAGCTCAGCAGGACGGGGGCGCAGCATCACGCTTGGCCACATTCTGCCTCTCCTACGCATATGCGGACATGGAGGACACTGTTGAGAGCCAAAGGGGATGGCACCGAACTCGAAGACAAAGCACTTTACAACTTCACACTCCAAACACCATTTTCGGTGCCCTAAGCCCACAAACATCCCATCACTCACCCTATATGACAACAGAGAATATGAAACCTACCCATCATAAATAGGATCGTCTATGTACATAGTATACGTATACATACGTAGATATACATATATAACTCCCAAGCACGAAGTCTAGACCCGGTGCATGAAAATAATGTGGCAGCGTATTTAGACCCACAAAGTAACCCCAAAAGGTTGGAAACCGGATTAAGGCCAATTCGTGCTGGGATTCCCTATCTTTGACTCTTACTAAGGACTGAGGCTATTGGGCTTCCAACTTTTGGGCGTCTACTGTAATTGAACATGAATGCGTGGCTTCCAGATCTAACTAACCCTAAACTCCCAAACCGTATGCGCCTAACATCCTGGGCATGAAAAATGAAAGTAAATAGGGTAAATATCCCGTTTTAAACCCTGGACACAACCCTGTACTAAAGAACCTTGCAAACCTTGGATTGAACCTCCCCGCCTCGTGCAGGAATGTACCTCACGCACCTTCTGTGATGCCAATCCGGAGGACCCCTCTGCCTCCAAGGGTTTAGGGTTTAGGGTTATTCTCTTGTGATCTCGTGCCCCTCCTTCCATGCAGTCATACTATGTCCGCCTTGTCGGCTTCAACTATAATGTTAGGGCTGATACAGCTTGTTATCCTCTTGCACCTAAAGGATCAAAGGACGTAGAAACTAGGGCTACAGCAGTAAGGTAACTATTACTTACAACTACCCCATTTTCGGGACTTGCAATCTTACTCACTCAGTCCTGTGATCCTGCAAGTACCCACAATGCAGTATACTTATAAAGGGTTTCGGTTTCAGCAGTTTTGGCACCGAAAAACAGACACGACATATCCTTATAGCCCTCATATTGCACTCCTAAAGGCCCATACATGTAGGTATTTCCCAAAGCCGTGGTAGAATCCTCGGTATGTTGTGCCCTCCATATCCTCTACCTGTAACCGAAAATACCTACCTTTTTAGGGTTCCTTATTATGGTTTCTATATATACTTCCTCAAAAAGGTAGGTCCTTTCGGCTTCTGGTAGGGCTTCAGAAGGGCTTCGTGGGTTTAGGGAAAGCTATTCGCTCTAGTGGGCGTAGAGGGCTGGCACACAATGAGTCGGAACACGCCGATGCAAACTTTGCAGAACTTCATACCGTAACAGGCCCCAATAACCCGAAACCCTACAGTTCCTACCCTAATAAGCCTTAAGACCCTAAACCCAAAAGTTCAGCAAGTCAGGTGAGGCCTGGAGCCTCACGCAGCCCTCTTGTTAGCAGTTCTGCTTGAAGACTATTGGGGGCAAAAAGAACACCCTAAGGGCTCAAGTCAAAGGACCTAGTCATCTTGCACTTGGACTTCTAGCATCGTCGAATTGTGGTTGGTCTCTTTAGTCCTGTTGGTATAGGGTACAGGTCATAAATTTCCGATCCTGGTAATTCCGAGTCCACTAAGTCCACTCTTCAATACAACTCAACCCGAAACCCCTAAACCCTAAAACCGCCTCAAAACGGATGTTATGAGTTTGGCGCCGTCCGGGTTTGAACCCGAACAGGACCCTGCCTGTGACCACGCCCCGCCTGAGCTGTTGCCAGGCAGGGCCCAGCTTTAGGGCTTTAGGGTTTTTTCCCGCTTCAGGGTTCTAAGGCTGATTTCTGGGTTCGGGGCTTTTGGGTTTAGGAACACTTTCAGGCTTAGGGTTTAGGGATTTAGGGCACTGCAAAGGGTACGTCATAGGATCTTACATGGACCTCGTTGAGCATTAGGGTTTGGGGTTTAGGGGTTTAGGGTTGAGCATAGTAGTTTTTTTTTTTGTGTAGGTTAGTGTTTCGGAGAGTATATGATTAGTAGGTGCTGGGATGCCGGGCTGTTAGGATAAAACCCCCTAAGTCCCAAAACCCTAACCCCTATAAGCCCTACCAAAATATCCTCTAAACCCTGAGCCCTAAGCCTGTTTCCACTCTGAAGGATCACAGGACGGTCGGAGAATCATGGGATGCAGTAGGTAAGGTTATAAGCACGTGTATAAACCCTAGTTACCAAGTCCTACGATCCTCTACGTAAGCGCTCTCAGTCTGACGTGCACCGCCTAATCCCTAAACAACCCCTGAACCTTTATATTATAAACCCTAAACAGACCCGAATTTCCAAGCCCTAACTGCTCGTGCAGAGGCTTCTGGTCGGCTGCAGACGAGCCCCTGTCTGTGCCACTTGTGCATCACCAACCTGGCTTTTGGGGTGTAAAGGCTGCGGGTATAGGGCTTAGGCTGAACATTCAAAAACTAAACGTCCGAAAGCCTAAATCCCACATGCCACATGCTCTACTTGTGGTCTTGTTGGGCCGCATTTCTTGTATGGACCTTGCAGACGTGGAAAACGTAATCAGGCGGGGCGGTTAAAAGTTCGGAAACCCGAAGCCCGTATGTTTCAATCGATATCTTCTTGCTTTGGCGAGTTTTCTGCGACTCCCAAAAAGCACGACCCCGTGTCCCCTGAGCCGATGTAGGGTTTCAGGTTTTGGGTTTAGCGTCTACCTGCAGCCCGAAAAGCCTACCAAATCAGCAGGTTATGACCCCTTGAATGACAGTTGGAGATAGAATAAGTGCACACCTGAACCCCAAAATTATGTAAAACTGCAGCCTTGCATGGGTCTTGGGCCATTATTTTGCTTACTTTTGGGGGGTTTAGGTATCAGGTTAACTCGGACTGTTGGTTTCCGCCAATGCCCTAAACTCTAAACCCTATGTCTTTAGCTCTAACCACCTTCAGTCCTAGGCCATCGCAACCCTGAGCCCCTTAAAAAAGGACCTACATCCTTTACCATCGAGCTTGAACCCCATACCGTAATGTTATAGGTATTCATGTTTGGTGATATGGTTCCCCTTAAACCATATCAGGGACACCAATTATACGGGATGCTTACGCCTTATAACCATGTACTCGCAAATACTACCTTCAACCCTAAACCCCAAACCCTAAACCCTAATTTCATTGTTTGGGGTTAAGGGTTCGTGTAATCGCTGAAGGCTCTCCTGCAAGAACAACATGCTGAATCCTGAGACCAATAAACCCTAAACCCTACACTAGCGCATTAGGGTTTAGGGTTTATAATTTAGGGTTTAGGCCCTACACCCGGAACACTAGACATAAGGGCCTTTTGGTATGCGCCCGAGGCTGTCTTGCAAGAACGCGCTGCACTGCCTGGGAGGGCGGCCTGGTGCAGTTTGCGCTTCCGGGCGCGAGGCGTGAGGGTTTAGGGCTTGAAGGTTTACCTCTTTACTGTAGGGCTTAGGGCTAAGGGTATAGCATGGGGTTTAGGGTCTTTTAGGGTTTAGAGTTTTCGGCTATCGGGTTTCAGGGCTTTTGGGGTTTAGGCTTTAGGGTTTGGGGCGCAGCAGAGACTCCACAACCCTTTGACTAGTGACCGCTTTATGATGGCGAGCTCTCCTTATCATAGGGTTTAGGGTTTAGGGTTTACTCATAGGCTCCTTAGTAGTTCCTTTTAGATTACCTTATAGGATTCTAAATATGAGCCATAAAAAGGAACTACTTAGGAGCCTATGGGTAGGGTATCAGTTTGTCCGTGCCTGGCAGGGTGTTTGCCTTTGCGAGGGTGAGGATGCCGTTCGAACTGGTCGAGCAGGCCTCTCTCAGGCAGATATGGGTGGTTCTCTAAATTAGGGTCCCTTTTGGGGGTCCTTTTTTAATATAAGGGTGCTGTACTATATTGGAGACCTAAAGTGGGACCCTAACTTAGAGAGTTAGCCCATATCTCGACACGCCGAAGGCAGTTTGGTGCGTTTGACTTGGGAGATCGAGGGGCGCGTGGCCAGGTATACCCAGAGACTCCAAAACCCCTTAATTAAGGAATATACCCTTAACTGATAATAGGAACCCAAATAAGATTTAAGGTATATTCCTTAATTAAGGGGTTTTGGAGTCTCTGGGTACTTGACCTTCCACTCCCTGTACGTTGCACCGTTCGCATCCAAGGTGAGGTTTCTCGCGAGGAAGCGTTTCAGATGGTCTCTGACGGAGCTCGGCGCATCCCCTCTGTGATCGGCCATAAAAACTAAACCCGAAACCCTAAAGCCTATACCCCAAAACCTAAACCCTAAACCCTGAAACCCTAAACTCAGACTCGTGCTGTAGTCCAGCGACATGACGGCGCCCGGAACGGAATGGTTGTGGAGTCTCCGAATCGCTGAAGTTAGGGGTTCCTTTAAGGGGTTCTGTTAAAGGGTTCCTGTAATAGTTCTGCAAGAAAGGGAGTTCATAACAAGGATTTTGTCGCCTAGGGTCCTTAGTGAGTAGGTAGAGCATCTATAAATGTATATGGACTGTGATAACACAAACAATGAGGGGATGCTGTATTGATAAATCAGACTTCTATACGGGGGGCAAAGTGGCTTTCTCAAGGGTTACCTGGACCCTATAAAACCTATATACCCTTGTAGGGCTCCTTATTTTGATTTCTTTATATAAGTCCTTAAAAAACGTAGGTTCTTTAGGGTTTACCCTAACCCCTGAACCCTAAACCCTAAACCCTAACCCTAGCGTAGTTTGTGTTGGCGCGAACTGGGGTGATAGAAGAAGAGGGTTTAGGGTCTAGAGTGGCTTTGGGGTTCGGGTTTATAGGCTTTAGGGTTTGTAGGGTTTAGGGTTTTTGGTAGGGCTTAGGGGTTAGCGTTCAGGGTTCAGGTAGACCTTACATATTCAGCTCTAAGCTTGAATTAGACTCTAAACGATGTGAGGGTCCGTTACGGGAGGTAGGAATGATTCGTGAAGCGTGTCTCCCTAAGGCCTTACCCAGAGACTCCAAAACCCCATAAGTAAGGAATATACCTTAAATCTTATTAGGGTTCCTTTTATAATTTAAGGCATCTTCCTTAATTAAAGGGTTTGGGAGTCTCTGGGTATATAGTTATTTCAAGCTTTAACTCGTAAGCAATGTACCCGCGAACCCTCGTCTGATCCCGAACCCACTGTCATGGTTCCTTTTTGTGGTTTAAACTTTGGATCCTGTAAGGTAAACCCAAACAGGAGCTACTATGAAGCCTATGGGAAGGCCCCATGATCCCCTGTTGTAAATCATAGAGACTTAACCGGTTTAGTTCAGGGATCTTTTAGGATTCGACTCTCCGGGGTGTTTGCAAGTTTTTTTGTTTTGTGTGTGTGTGCTTTAGCCTGCTAAGGGCTTAGGGTTTAGGATTTAGGGCTTAGGGCGTTTAGGGTTTAGGATTTAGGATTTAGGGCGTTTAGGGCTTAGGGTTTCTAATGGTTTAGGGGAGTTGGATCATCTGCGGCGGCTGTATATTGAATGCCCGAGGAGGAGTTTTGTGTTCAGCGTTTTCGGTTTAAAAGGGTTTAGGGTTTAGGGTGTTCGGTTTGCAGGGCTGGCGGCCAGGTGCACTACAGCAAGCGGCATGCTCGTGCTTAGATATTATAGAAGCCGGGAATAATTACCAATAGTGCTCCTATCCTATAGGGTTCCTTATTATGTTTATACGAGAAAGGACCCCAAACTGGGTCCCAAACTTCACTCTAATTTCTAGATTAAAGGCCCATATATTAGGTACATGGACCGTTGGGGAAATTGTCAGTGCGGATCCGGGCAGTTGCAATCAAAAGGGAAGTAACGAACACAACAACACTCCCTAAGCCCTCAACCCCTGAACCCTAAACCCCTAAACTCTGAACCCCAATCGCTTGAAGCGACGTAAGGTCTAGGATTTAGGGACTTCGTCGAGTTTGAGGTGTTTGTACTTGAAACGTTAGAAGCCCACCTGCCCGCATGATGCACTGCTGGACTACAACGGGCGCTTTTGTACAGGGCCCAAAGACAGTTGCCTGCTCTAGGCTGAATTAGTTTACTAGAGCCGCATCTATCAGGGACTTCTGACAGTGTTTTCAGGAAAACCAAGGAACGTATGCAATAAGTCTGACATGCTTCTTGCCAGAAGGATCCCGAGTTTTGGCTAGTTTAAGGCCTTCGCCACCAGGGTCAAGGGTTTAAGGGTTTGGGGTAGAAGAATTTGGGATTTGGGATATTATAGGATCGGGAAAGCTTTATAAGCCCAAAACGCTAAACCCTCAGGGCATTGCATGCGGCTGGTGCAAAGAAAGACACTTCAGCAGCAGCGACGGTACTTGCCAGGGGCCCAGCAGCGCTCGCGTCTTCGGGAGTCATCATGCATTTTAAACCCTAAGGCTCTATGGACCTATATGGTACATATTTAGGCCTTACAGTCCTAAATATCTGGTTCAATGGAGCGTCCTGGGAAAGATGACTGCATATGGTCCTTCTACCTACTGTCTCCTTTGTCCTGTCTTTGATAACCATACCCTAAGGGGTCCATGCACTCATATTGTATGTACTATTGGCCTTCATGGAATCAGTCCCTATTCAGGTACATTAGGGCCCAAGTATATACTATGCCATGGGTAATTCTCTAAATTATGGTCCCTTTTGGGATCCTTATTATGAGGGTGCCGTACTATATTGGGGGCCTAAAAGGGCACCCTAATTTAGAGGGCTACCCATATGGGCCATGTGGGTACATGGACCCCTTAAAAGGCCAAGATCCCATCGTCAAAAGGGCAGGATCCCTGTAAAGAGGCAGCCGAAACCAGACAAGCTACCATGGAAACAAGAACTCAACCCCTAAACCCTAAACCCTAAGCTTCAAACCCTAAAGTCCCAAAGCCTTAAATGCCCAAACCGCGATAGATGTCCCCTTGCGGGGCCATGGTGACGGAGCGGTCAAGCTAAGCCCGGAGACTTTAAAGCCTAAGCCCTAAACCCTTAACCTCTAAACCTCTAAACCCTTAAACCCTAAACCCTATAGGCCCTAGACCCTAAACCCTAAACCTACATCCTAAGGCGACCCTCAAAACTCAACATGCAACCGGCCGGGACGGGCAGAAGCGGCACAAGTATTACCCTGAACCCGAAGTCAAGTTTTGAGCTTATATGACCTTCATCCCTGAAGTGCCTGAACCGGCGCACGGTTTAGGGTTTGGCATTTGAGTTGTGTAGACTACAGAGTATACGGTTTAGGGTATACCCGGCCTTGACTCTTGCATCGAAAGTAGCGGGAGCTGCTGTCCCTGGGGATTTGAAGAGGAATCCGACGGCTTGCTAAACTGGACACCACGACACCTACAGCTTTGATGAGGGTTCCTTGTTGTGATTATGTCCTGATTATACAGGTCTTAACGAACGCTATCAGAAGGATAAAAATAACCGTCCTTTTCATAAGGATCTAGTTTGTGTCTGCATTCTTCGAGCTAAATCCTTACTTGGAAGACGATGCTACAACTCTCTCTGATTCTTCCAAATACTTACACCTGGCAACATGGCATCATTATTGCTATCGGTACTTGCTATTCCCGGATTCTTGTCAAACAAGTCAACTTAGTCTTAAGGTACCAGAATAAAGGGAATTTACAGTAAATATTACGATGTTCTTACTAATCCTAAACCCTAAGCCCTAAACCCTAAAAAAAATTCAATGACAAGAAGAGCAGGTGTACCTTGCCAGGGGGGCGACAGCCTACCGGGCTTCTTAGCTCTTGTGGCGGTCTTGGTCATCGCGCTAGGCCTAGCGCGATACATGCCGCTTGGCCGGTAAGTGCGATTTGGCATGGGTCAGGGTTCCGATGGGCTTTTGACGATTGTTGCACGTTTTTTTTTTTGTTTTGCTGTGTTTTGTGCTGCCAGGGTTCAGGCCTAGGTGTTTTGGAATTGAGGCTTCAGGGCCGAGGATGGCGTTTGGGGGAACCAAACTATCGGAGGCCCCAAAAGGTGGGATGAAGGTAGGTAGGATCAAGGATCCCTTATATAAGGACTATTACTTGGGAATATCCCACCTACCTTCACCGCACCTTTTGAGGCCTCCGAAACTACTGACGGACTGTGGGAATGGTAGCAGTTTGTCAGCAGGGGCGGTGAGTAACCTCACTCCGGCTTGTCCCCTTCGTGTATAGGTACACATGAACCCCTATACCCTAAAGCCTTAATTTACCCCTTACAGGAGCAATCACCTAAACTCGAAGCCCTAAACCCTAAACCCTAAAACCCTAAAAACCCTTAAACCCTAAACCCTAAACCGCACCAATCACCAAACAGCCGAAACCCGGGCTACGGGTTAGCTTCAGGAACCTTTAGAGGAACCCTGAAGTTCCTAAATTAGGCGTACCTATCGCCCCCTAAACCCTAAACCCTAGATTTAAAGCCTAACCCTACACCCTAAACCCTAAAGCCTATCGCTATGTCTGAGACTCGAACCCTGCGCATGCCCGGGAGCTTTTGGGGGGTTTACTGGGTTTAGGGTTTGGGGTTTCCTGGGTTTGGGGTTTAGAGTTTAGGGTTTGGGGTTTAGGGTTTAGGGTTTGGGGTTTAGGGTTGAGGGTTTGGGGTTTAGGGTTTAGAGTATACTCTACTCTAAAACCATATTGCAGTCATCAGATCCTACAGTAGCGTTCGTGCTGTTGGCTTCAGGCATCACGGACTAAAGGCTGCGACAAGAATCTAGGTTTTAGTTGCCGAGTTGTTTTGGGTTTAGGGCCTAGTGTTCAGGGTTATGGTTTTAGGAGGTTTTAGGGTTTAGGTTTTATGGTATTAGGATGTTTTAGGGTTTTGGGTTTAGGGTTCAGGGTTATGGTTTTAAGATGTATTTGGTGTTTAGGGCGTTTTGCCTGTTAATGTACTACACCAGCGCAAACTCAGTGGGTGTGTAATCAAGGGTTCTACAGGGGTCTTGCAGGTTTTGTTGTAGCACGGCATAGGTCCCGGGGAGAAAAACGCTGGGTTTCAGAGGATGTGGCTGTTCGCCTTGACCCCCTTGAAGTGGGCACTCCTCTCAAATTGTGTGTAGAGGTTTTCGGGCTTAGGGTTCAATATGATTCTGGGACCTCCTACACGTACGGCTCTTGGGTTTCGCGATCACATGCTTGCTTTTTTGTCTTATGGCTCCTTTTCATGCTGTTCCTTATCCTCTACGGGTAGAGGTACTTAGGACAAGAGTGAGCCCGAACTCCGTGGGTGTGCCTTCGTGGAGCTTGAAGCCCTGAATCCCGAAGCGCTAAACAGAAGTCCCCACGTCCATAACCGTTTCCGCAGGGGAACTGCATACCCCTAAACTTTAAGCCCTAAACCCTCAACCCCTGCACCCTAAATCCCTTAACCCCTAAGCCTAAACCCTAATTCCTAGACCCTAAACCCTAAACCCTAATTCCTAAACCCTAAACCCTAACTCCTAGACCCTAAACCCTAATGCCTAGGGCCTAGACCCTAACCCCTAAACCCTAAGCCCTAATTCCAAAACCCTCAACCCTAAGCCCTAGTACTTATACCCTAAGCCAACTCGAAGCCCTCTTATCCCCTTCTAAGCCCCGAAGCCCCATCCAAAGAAGAGATCTGGGCTCAGTCCTGACATTTAACGAACCCAGAATGCTCCAGTTCCACTACCCACCAGTGTCGTTTCTGAGGCGGGTATCCTCCCCGGGGTCTTACCTGTAGCCAAACCCTCAGTCCTAACCCATAACCCTGAACCACAAGCCCTACAGAACTGTAGGAGATAACCCCAGCAATCTGGGGGGGGAATATCCCTGCAGGGTTTATTACCCTAAGCCCTAAACCCTGAATCGTAGGGATTGGATCTCGAGGTTTCGTTTAGACATGCTTCCTTGGCGCAGTTTGCCCTGAGGGTTCCTATGGGTTCCTTATTATTCTTATATTCTCATATACCCCAAAACCCTATTCCAACTATTAAGGCCCCTACAATAGATCCTCAGGATGGTTTGGAAGTACAAGTGTATCAGTCGGTCCTTATGCCCGTTTGCTTTTCGATGTTAAATCTGCCTCAAAGTATGCTAGACATGTCTGGAAACAGGATATTATCATCATGCACATGAGGACGTCTCGTTCCCTTCCAAACTGTATGGTTCAAGCTATTCAGACATCGTGTTTCGCCTGCGGCCGCCAGACTGTGATGCTGCATGTCAGAATGCTGTCGGGGGAGGAGGTGGCAAGCATACCGGTGGATGAACTCCAGGATGTGAAGGCACTGAAGCGACGAATGAGCCAGCGGCACGGTCTACCCGTACGATTCAGGCAGAGACTCTTTCGATGTGATGGTCCGTCAGATGCCTTAGAGGATGCCACCATGCTGGACTCCCCTATGGACCTGGTGCTCGTCTTGCTTCCGTGTCTGGGAAGTCTTTATGACCTTTCTTTGCCTTTTAGAGTACGTGTATATATATATATACACACACACTTATACACACATAATCTATGTATCTATGTATGTATGTATGTATGTATGTATGTATGTATGTGAGTATATATGTATGTTTGTGCGTATGTATGTATCTATGCATCTACGTATCTATGTATGTATGTATGTATGTATGTATGTATGTATGCTCGTGTATGCATGCATGCATGCATGCATGCATGCATGGACGGGGTGGCTGGCTGGCGGCTGGCGCTGGACAGATCGATGGATGTCTACAATATCAATCAATATATATATATGTATGTACATATATATATACACACATACATACATATATGCATATATATATACATACATACACCCATATATGTATACATATATATATAGGTATACATGTACATGTATATATATATATGTACATCTGTATGCATGTGTGTATGTATGTATGCATGCAAGCAAGTAAGTAAGTATGTATGTATGTATCTATACATTGTGGACATATGGGCTATTTCTCTTGTGATGTAACTCTGTAGGTATGCCGACGTGTGCGAAGCGGATGAGCTTGCGGCTGCTGCCACAGAGGGCTCCGTCACCGAGGCTCGCTTGCCGCTGTCTGTCTTCAAACAGGCAATCTGATGTCATTTACGGTTTAGGGTCTAGGGTTTAGGGTTTAGGGTTTAGGGTTTATGGGGCTAAAGGGTTCACCAATCATACCACTTTGGATCCTAGACCTGAAGCCTGAGAACGAAGCCCGTTGGAGAGTAGGTGGGTATTGCAGACTCATGGTTGACAGGCGCCGATTGGGAGCCCCGGCATTGGAATCCCCACTTTAGTCTACATTACACGAACTTTCTGGGCTTTGTTCACGTCATAGACCCTCCAAACCCGTACGCAGCCCCATAGACAGAAACCGTAACTATCCGGCTTTGGAATCCTTGAACCCCGAAACCCCAAACCATAAACCCTAAACACCTGGATCTACCAGCAGCCCCCAAGGGCCCTTTAATAGAGCCCTTATGGCCCTCAATAGTGGGTATTGAGGGCATCTTAGAGGGCAGTTGGGGGGTCCGGGTAAACCCTGAACTAAACCCCCAAACCCCTTAAGCCCTAGACCCCTTAAACCCTAAACCCCCAAACCGCCCTTAAACCCCTTAAGCCCTCAGCCCCCAAACCCCTTAAGCGCTAAACCATAAACATGCCGGAGGTTGAGAGGTTGCTGCAGGAGCCCCAGCACCCGGATTTGGTCGACTCAAATGGCACCTGGGGATCCGATAAGGGTGTAATAGTTAGGGTTTTGGGCTTTGGGTTTAGGATTTAGGGCTTCAGGCTTGTCGGGTTTCAAGACCTATCCAGGATGGTCCATGTGTAATACTATTAGGTTCTCCAAAACCATGACCAGAATGGTCGTTTGTCACTTAGTTCCACAATGGCAGTATATATTTATGGACCGTTTCGGTACTATTTTGCGGTTCGAATCTACAGTTATGAGAGCATGGCATTTTAAACTGTCTTGTAGGGTTCAGTGCTACAGGCAGAAGTTCGATGATGCTGGCAGCTGATCACGGCCACGTCGAAGTTCTGGAGTTACTGCTGGAGGCCTGCGCCGACGTAGACTTGGAAGACTTCGACGGCGTTACGAGCCTGATGGTAGCATGTGGAAACGGCCATGTTGAAGTTCTGCGATTGCTGCTGGAAGCTGGCGCCGACAAGGATATGAACGACCTTGTTGGCGACACTGGCCTGACGATAGCCTGTCTAGAGGGCCAAGCTGGAGTTGTGCGCCTACTGCTGGATGCCGGTGCCCAGTTGAACTCGAGCAACGATGCCGGGCTCACCGCTCTAATGCACGCTGCTCGAGCGGGCCACGTGGAAGTTTTGCATCAACTGGTTGAGGCCGGCGCCGAAAAGGATTCTGTCGACCTAGACGGCTCTAGTGCTCTGATACTGGCTTCTGGACGCAGCCACCCGGAAGTTCTGCGTGTCCTGCTTGAGGCCGGTGCAGACAGCAACGCAGTCAACCACCGCGGCCAAAGTGCTCTCATGGAAGCTTCTAGACGGGGCCACGTTGAAGTCGCTCGTTTGCTTCTGGAGGCAGGTGTGGAGAAAGACCTCGTCGACAATCGCGGTAACTCCGCGTTGATGATCGCTGTCAGATACCGCCACATTGAAGTCGTACGTTTGCTGCTGGAGGCTAGCGCCGACCATGATTTAAATGACGATCGCCGCGGCACTGCTCTCAGGATTGCTGCCAAGCGTGGCCATGTTGACATAGCGCGGCTACTGCTGGCAGCCGGCGCTGACAAGGACTCTATATGGCCAATATACAAGTACAGCGGCCTGAATAAATTTTCCTTGGGGTTACTTGGTAGAAGTATACTACCCCTAGACCCTAAGCCTAAACAACCCTAAACCCCTAAACCCTACCCACAAGGACTCCAGAGACGACGATGGCATCACTGGCCTGATGTTGGCTTCGAAAGAAGGCCATACAGGAGTTCTACAAGTGCTACTTGCCGCCGGTGCCCGGACGAATTTGTGCAACAAAGACGGCCGCACTGGTTTGATGGTGGCATCTCAATACTGTCAGGTGGCAGTTTTGCGTCTGCTACTCCAGACACGCGCAGAAACGGATCTATGTAACAGCCGTGGTTATACTGCCCTGATGCATGGATCCAAACATGGTCTCAGTGATATTGTGCAGTTGCTTCTGGAAGCTAGTGCCGACAAGGACTTAACTCGCAGTGATGGCAGCACCGCCCTGATGCTAGCTTCTCGAGAAGGCCATGCAGACGTTCTTCAATTGCTGTTGGAGGCCGGTGCTGACAAGAATTTGTGCAACAAGAACGGCTACACTGGCCTGATGCTGGCATCGTCAAGCGGCCACGTTGGAGTCATGCGCTTGCTGCTGGCAGCCAGTGCCGACCGAGATTTGCACAATATTGATGGCTTCACTGCCATAATGATAGCATCTCAGCATGGCCATGTTGAAGCACTGCATTTGCTGATTGAGGCGGGTGCCGATAAGGATTTGACCGACAATCGCGGCTTCACAGCCTTGATGCTTGCAGCCAAGCATGGCCAGATTAGAATCGCGCGGTTGCTGCTAGATGCTGGTGCCGCCACAGATTTGGGTGACCTTGATGGCATCACTGGCCTGATGTTAGCTGCTCGAGAAGGCAATGCTGAAGTCGCTCGGTTGCTTCTGGAGGCTAGTGCGGAGAAAGACCTGATCGACAATCGCGGATTCTCCGCATTGATGATCGCTTTTAAACACCGCCACATTGAAGTCGTACGTTTGCTGCTGGAGGCCGGTGCCAGTCGCTGCAGCGCTGCTCTCCGGGTTGCTGGGCTCTTGTACAAGAGTCCAGTAAGTTACCGTTTCAGGAACCGATATTATTTGCTGCAGGTCCCTATACTAGTTACTGGTACTATGGAAGCTCAAATTTAGTTTAAGTTACCTTGCTAGTATAGCAAACCGTATTCTTTGCTATAGGTCCTTTTTCTGGTCATTTGAGTTCAAGCTCCTTTCCTTAACACCCTAAACCCTAAACCCATAAGCTTTTTCTGGTAATTTGAGTTAAAATTCCTTAACACCCTAAAGCCTAAACCCTAAACCCCGTAAGGCCCCAGGTCCTAAACCCTAAACTCCTAAAGCCTAAACCCTAAACTCCTAAATAACCCAGGTTGCTGCGAAGCATGGCCATGTTGACATCACGCGGATGCTCCTGGCAGCCGGAGCCGACAAGGACTCCAGTGACCGGGTCTCTCTGTGGGCTCTTTTTTTTTGTTTTGGTTTAGGGTTTAGGGTTTAGGGTTTAGGGGTTGGTGGTCTAAAGGTGTAGGCCCTAAACCCTAAACCCAAAACTCAGTGTTTGGGGTCTCCCACTAGGCCAGACTTTTCTGTTTTTTTTCTTGGTGTGTGGTCTTAGGTTCTTATGAAATCACCCAACACCAAGAAGGGAGCCCTTTATACTCCCGGGTTGCTAGGGGTCCTAGGTGACAACGATGGCATGACGGGCCTGATGCTAGCAGCAAAGTACGGCCGTGTGAAAGTTGTGGACTTGCTGCTGGCGAAAGGCGCAGAGAAGAACTTGTCCAGCAAGAACGGCAGTACAGCTCTCGCGAAAGCCTCTCACAAAGGCCATGCTGAAACTGTGCGGCTGCTACTAGACGTCGCTGCTGCCAGAGACTTGCGCAACAGTGACGGCCTCTCTGCCATGATGGCAGCCTCTCAGCAGGGCCACATTGACACTAGGCTGTTCAGTCACGTGCGTGATTTATCTTGCTTACTCTTATGTTGACTAAACCCTCATACATACTATTATTATTGTTATTATCATTATTACTTTTGTTATTCGTATTTAGTAATATTATTAGTAGATTCTTCATCCCAGCGGGTTACCGAACAACCTAGGAAATCGTGCGTATGCTGCTGGAGGCGGGGGCCGAGAAGGACTTGGCAGACAATCGGGGCTCCACTGCCCTGATGCTAGCGGCCAAGCATGGTCAGATGGGAGTCTTAGTAGAGCAAGCAAGTGCCTTTTTATGTTTGTGCTGGCTTGTATAGTCACTCTGTCTCTTTCTCTCGCTTTATTTGTTTTGTTTTTACACATGGTTGATGTTATGTTATATGTATACCGTGTACATATGTATGTATGTATGTATGTATGTATGTATGTATGTATGTATGTATGTATGTATGTATGTAT
This sequence comes from Symbiodinium necroappetens, assembly GCA_905231915.1. NCBI lineage: Eukaryota > Dinophyceae > Suessiales > Symbiodiniaceae > Symbiodinium > Symbiodinium necroappetens. The sequence continues at coordinate 17,742 of CAJNJA010087197.1, forward strand.
GTATGTATGTATGTATGTATGTATGATGATTATGTACGAATATATTCATCATATATTATTATGTCTATGTATGTATGTATCTATCTATCTATATATATATATATAAAATATATATGTGTGAATCCAAACGGTTAACCCCTTGTAGGTCCCCAAAGCGAACTTGGCAAGTAAGGAAGCGTAGGCATGCTGCTCGAAGCTGGGGCCGACCCAGACCTAATAGACAAGCACGGGCGCACGGCACTGATGATGCTTGGAGGTTCATGGGTAGTCATAAATGGGGTTATAAGTAGGATAACTATAATTATAACCCATGTTGCGGGACTTGTAACCCTACTTATAACTACCCCTAAACCTAATTAAAAACCCTGTAGAGCCTTTTAAAGGAATCCTTAAAGGAACCCCATAACCCTACCTCCACGTGCTAGGTGGTGGCAAGTTGTGGTGGCACCCCAAAGCCTGAACTCCAAATGCTACGTTGCACGATTTTGGGTTTAGGGTTTCAAAAGAGACATGTTCAGTCCCGTTGTGGTCCAGAAGTGTAGAGGTACCTAGTCAAAACAAAAGCAAACACATATTCAATAAATCAAATCACCAACAGTTTAAGGCGTTTAAAAAGCACGCGGGTATGTATGTAGAATATATGTATACCCTTACAGCCCAGGATAGCATCGCAGAAAGGCCATGTGGAAGTGCAGCGATTGTTAATGGAGAGCACGGCGACAACTTCTCGCCCAACCAAGCGAATGCGTTGCTGCCGTGATGATGGGAGCTAAAGAAAGGGTGCAGGGTTTAGGTTTCGGGGACGAGGTGACCGTCAGAAAGTAATGTAGATTTGTGAGTGGTTTGCTTGACATGTGTCTTGACTCAGGGTATCGGGCTAGCTTTCCATCTTGTAGACCACAAATACAGCCTGATCCTTGCAGTAATCGACCATGGGAGCCCCAGAACTTTCGGAAGTGAAACCCTTAAGTGACCGTAGCAAGCACTAAACCTTAAGCCCGACCGTATCCATTGTATTTCCTTGTTTGAAAGAACCGTTTTTCATATTTCGTACCCTAAACGGTAACCCAAAGGAGAAACTACAATGGAGACTCGGTGGGTAACCCACAAAGACGTGCTGCCTGCATATTTAGGCGCTCAGCGCTCGTCAAGAACTCCCGGGCGATGGTTTCTGTCATGTTGCTTGGATATCCGGACCAGTCTTTTCGTGCAAGAGCCCGTAGTCTTCGTAGTAGCGTATAGGTAACATTTAACCTTTTTGGTTTTTCCATAAGCCCTATATAGTCCCAAACGTCAACGTTTAGCTCCCCTACATTGCTGGACAATTAAGTAACCCGAACAGTCCTAAGTGCCTTTAGCAGGGCATTTAGTACCCAAATAGTATATACTTTGGCCGTAAAGTACCTACATAGGGACTAGTTTAAGGCCAAAACATATACTATTCGGGCACATGGACCCTCAAGGAGATGGAAACCATACTTGTAAAGCTGTACCTACTTTGGAGCCTTGTAGGACAGAGGGTCTGGAAAGCTGGGCTTAGTGTTTAGGGGTTAGGCCCTAAACCCTAAACCCTAAACCGTGTTAGGGTTTGTTCAATTGGCGAAAGGATGTGTTCGGGCTTTTAGTGCGAGCTCATGGGGCCAAAGGATCCGCCTGGTGCTTGCCGTTGTCCCTAAGGCTCCATATGCCCATACAGCGTATCTTAGGCACTAAAGCACTTGTAGTATAGGCAGCCCTTTAAGGGGTTCCTTTGATGGTTTAGGGTTTAGGTGTTTAGGGGTCTAGGGGTTTAGGGGTTTAGGGGTTAGGGTTTAGGGTGTGATAAGTTTGTTGGCTTGTTAGTCTATTCAGGATGTGTGCTGAGCCCAGAGCTTTCAATCCCCGTGGGTACTCAGGCGACGGCAAGACCTACACGCCCAACACCTCACCCTAAACCCTAAACCC
>CAJNJA010087208.1:0-17839 GCA_905231915.1 Symbiodinium necroappetens
GAACGCGCACTGGGTTCTTGTCTGTTGTGAGAACTTGCCCCCCGACTCTCTCTCTCTCTCTCTCTCTCTCTCTCTCTCTCTCACTCACTCTCTCTCTCTCTCTCTCTACTTCTTGGTACTTCTTGGTGCTCTACAAGGCTGTAGGACACTGTAGGCGTTGTGGGGCATCAAGCGTTCATGAGCTTTCGCGGGTTGTTCTGAGTGGTGGCCGCCGTGAAGCAAAAGCAGACAGGGAACGAAAGAAGGCAGGACCCAGGCCTTCTGTTGTCATGGTGAGCTTTAGAGACCTGCAGCAGAAGCTTTGTAGGCCAGGGAGACTATCAACTTAGGTTGAATTATGTTAATGATATCAGGGGCATCAGGGAACCCTTGCGAACGAATATCAAGCACTGAGGTCTTATTCTCAAACGAGGATTCTGTTTTGGAGCTTCTGGATCCTTGCCACGTAGGTAGGGTTGAAGCCTAGGTGTACCAAGGGCCTAATGATCTTGGTATTGACTTGTGAGTGCAGATCGCCTGCAGCCAGCTATGACATAAACTATAACTCCGTGCATCCATGCGCACATACACATACAGTCATGACACTGTCACGATGTGTTGCGTCTGTTGTATCGCATCCTGTTGAAAGGCTCCAGGGACGAGCCCTCAAATCATGGACGGCCGCAGTTGTCTCGAAGCCCTACAAGACCCAAACGCCTGGGCCTCGAACTCCGAAAAAACACCAAAACTGCGTTCAAGGCTTGGACATAGCCCATCTATAGCATTCCTAAGATCACAAGACCTACACCCACACCAAGAGAAGCCTGGAAGGCTCAACGACGCGAGGTATCCAAAGCCATCCCAAAAGAAGCCGAGAGCACCGGGTCAGAGAGTTGTACTCCCCTGCAAGGACAGGATGATTCTGAACCTGGGACGCTCGGGGTTCCACCATGGTTGCCAAAGATACCCTTCGAACTATGATGTCGGAAGGGGCGTAGCAATCCTCATCATTGTCAGTGCCATCCCTATCGTCACCTTTGTCAGCATCAGTGTCAGCACCAGTCACCTTTACTGTCATAACCACCGCCATCACCGTTGCCATCCTCGTACTCATCCACATTACCATCGTTATGATTGTTTCCATCATCATCATATAACATCATTAACATCACCACCACCATCACCAGCACCATCATCATCATCATCATATTTTTCCTCTGCTCCTTCATCTCCATCATAATCTTCATCTTCATGATCACCATCGTCAACATCATTATTATCATCATCATCACTACCATCACCATCACCATCTTCATCTTCATGTTCATCATCATCATCATCACCATCACCGGCACCACAAGATTCACCATTACCACCATCGTCATCACCAGCAGCATCATTATCATCGTTATCGTCTGCTTCAAGCACCTCCTGTATGCCATGACAGGCAAGCCTGTCGGTCATGGCTTGTGGTTGTGGCAGTTGTGGCAGGCGGTAGTTTCAGGCTTCAGAAACTTGCTCACACTGTTGCCAAAGAGCTGCTTCTCGACTAGCAGTGCCGTTTTGAGGTCCTCCTCCAACTCGGTTCTGTTCACGATGTGCAATGCATGTGGTTAAACTTCGACATCTGCAGCCCGAAGCAAACTCAATGTCCGTAAAACCAAGCTCGGTCTAGAAGGGACCTAGACAAGCTTCCGGGTGCAGGATAACGCGGGGTAGTTGGGGCTCGCGGATGAGCAGCCGAGCAAAGCATGGGGCCTCGGTGCCCTTGCGCGGAATGCCGAGGAAGCAGACTGATGGCTGCTATCCGCAATACCATTCTAAGCCCTCTAGATCTGGTCCCTTTTCTTGTCTGATTTTCAGGGTGATGACGCTGATATTACTGGATAACTGCTACAGTAACAAGTCTGAGTGCCGGTGTCATCACAATGGTGTTTCATGGTGTTTCTCAGTCTTACCGCACCTAGATTGCAGTGCAAGAGGCCGTCTCCTTCTCGCTGAGGATGGGCCCGGCCTTCCAAGCTTCGTTTTGACCCCTTCCGCTGGTTCCCCTGGAAAGTTGTGATTCAGGCTTGGGATGTAGGCCGAGCGGTCCAGGGTTTAGGTGACATCTACAGCCACCAGCCGAGTTTGACGATCAAAGGTGCAATATGGTGCAATGCAATTGGAGCAACACCTCGCACTAGCTGTTTGGGACAGATTTGTGAGGGCTAGCAGTGGCATGGACCAGGCACTGCTCGGAAAGCTGGAGCTGCATGAGCACAGAAGGGCTTCAAGTCCCTTGGACGCCCTGCTTACCCCGATCCTGTTCGACATCTATGTGCCGAGCGAGATTTAGGGAATGCCTCAAGCACAACCTTTTTGGGGAATGGGCTTCCAGGACTGATTGCTTGCAAGGGACTGCAGGTGGCCATGCAGGCAAGGAAGTAGACTCATTCCACTGGGCTGCTCCTAGCAACCCGTATGATTCATCAAAGGATGGCTAAGGCCGCTGCGAGAGCTGCTCCGGTGACCTTGAGAAGGTGCGACGCGCGGGCGTCTCCGTTGCTGTCTGCCTCAGAAGCCGAATTTGCCGAACGACCATGCTCACGAACGAAACAGGCAAGAAGGCAGTGCCTGCACCACTCCCTGTAGCACCCACAAAAAGAGGAGGCTTCATCCGAGTGTCAGCGAGACAGCGACTCTCCATATGGCGAAATCGACCAGGATCACGAGCATCATTGGTATCATTACCTCGCTCACATGGCTCCAAGCCACTCCGAGCCCTCTCAACGCCACCGGCTCCAAGATGCTTTCTCCGTTGTGCCAACTGCAGCACGCCGGCAAGCGACCCAGAAGCCACGGCATTAGTTGGCCATGAGAGGCAGACATCTCGAGCGCTGGCCGCCCTGCATTTTGCGTTGCCCGAAGCAAGACAAAAAACACGGCACAGCATCAAAGATAAGTCAGACAAGCAACGGCTGGACATCGCTTGCCAGCATGCATATAGCCAGCACAATCACAAACCTTCGCCACGCTAAAATCTTAAGTCGCCATCCTGTGTAAAGAGCGGCTTGATGAGCACGCGAACCGGGTCAGCTCACGCAGGCTAGACAGGTTTGCTGCTGATGCCAGACCGTGCAGCGCAATCCGAGCGGTTAAAGGTGCCTTTGCTAGGAGAGCTGCAAGTTGCAGAACCAGTTGCTGAGCATCAGCTGGCAACGGTCCGCACTGCGCAACAACTCAATGGAGCCGGTATGAAATCAGCTTCGTTTACCAGGTCTGCAAAGCACCATCAGCAACCATACCAGCATCAGCTCGACAATGCCCGGCACCTACGGAGCCGTCCCCGGCTGATTCCGGCATCGCCCTTCGGCAGGAAGAGCGAAGACAACGAAAGCGAGCCAACATCGTCAGCCCAGCCTCATGACTTCTCACGTCACCTGCTCGCGAAAAGGGCCCGTGATGAGCTCGACGTTTTGCCGACAGGAATCCTGCGGCATATTCAGCTGGTCAACACTTCTGCAGAGATTCACGAATTGCCCTGGCCCTGGCCATGTCCAATAGAATTTTTGAGTGTTTCAAGCCTTGACACTACACGGCACACGGCCCACTGGTGCTGACGCCGGTTCATGACCTCCTTGATCCTCCTTGCCAAACTACAGAAAGGCTCGTAATGCCGGTCTTTGTCCTACCGCGGTACATATCACCGGGAGTTCGCACAGCAAGCACCGCAAAAATCCTGGTAGGCCATCCACCAAAACAGTCACAAAGCGTGGCACTCAAGCAAGCTGTTACAGAGCAGTGGCATCTTTTCGTGGTTACCGCCACAGATCTTAAACACAAGGGTAGAACTTCACGCTAGAAGCCACGCTCTCAGCGGCTGGCCGGGTGAGCCGTCAACCAGGCATTCCAGGCATGTTCGATGGGATCGCCTCCCGCCTCGAAACTGCAAGATTGGGGACTTGGGGTGTCGAAGCTTCCCATGTTCTCGGCCACCGTGCTGAGACAATATGCCCCGCTACTTACATGTGGGTGCTGTGCCTTGTTAACTACATCTCTTTGTATACATGTGCGTGTATGCCCTCTTACTTAAAGAATTGAAGCCCCCAGTCGTTGTATCTCGCTTGGAAAAATGCACATACTAGCAGCAAGAAGTACATGATCTCATGCTATTCGTCGATGAAAAGCAAAATGTGCGTTGTTAATTGCTGCGGGGAGGCTTAGACGCCTTCATCGCATCTTACTATGCATTTTGCTCCTCAAAACAGACAACAAGAGAGTCCTGATCCACCCAAAGAACCAACATCAGAAAACCATAGCTGAAAGACCGCCATGTTGACCCGAAGCTAGTTAATATACACGCATGCATGCATGTGAGTACGTAAGTTCGTGTCTATTTCTGTAGGTATGTATGTGCAAACGTTATGTATGTATGTATGTATGTATGTATGTATGTGTGTATGTATGTATGCATGTATGTACATGCGGTCTTTGGTCGGACCACCTAGCTGCAGATATGCACACGCGACAACTGTGAACGTCTGAGACACGTAGCTACACGGGAAATGTAGATCTAAAATCACGCCGTTCGTCTGTAGCACTCTGTATCGCATTGCTAGATTCTAGATTCTAGATGGCATCACGGCATCACACGTGTCTGTGCACATTTCGTTGCTTTGGTCACATGGCTGGATCTCTCTGTGAGCTGCTACTACATGCTAGGTGGGCTGGGCTGCTGCGGAAATAAATGGCTGAAGACTCTGACACTGCCATGAAACCGATGGTGGCGATAACAAGACCGAACATATTTTGACAATGCTCGTAATCGTCGTAAGTCCCACAACCCCCCCTTCTCGATAAAGAAGTCAGACCGGCCTGAAGCTCAAAGCGCCAAATGCCTCCGACACGCGACTCCCGGCACACCTGCAACCGCGGCTTTCAGTGGCTTGGCGAACTATGAATGTACAAGTAGCCTTGTCAATTGTGCTAGCCTGAAGTCTGGGTCTGCACGGGCTTTGAAAGTGAAGGCTGTAATCGCCTACGTTCAGGCTGCGGGTCATTTGCACCTACCTTTCCTTGGGATAAGGCTGGCTGCTGCAAGCAATGTACCGTAGAAGTTGTGGCTGCCTGGGCGACAAACGAAATCGACTGTGTCCAAAATAGCCGCAAAAACGATGACCCGGCACACCAACCACGACCAACACATGACCACGGTAAGCTACTTCTCGCGAGTGGCGCGCAAACACCACCCCACTGGTCGTGTCGCTGCGTCGCTCTGCCTAGGAAGCCCATGTGCTGATTCTTCAGCCCTGCTGTCAACCGCATAGCAGTCCGAGAGGGCTCCTGCCTTGAGGCCCTGGAAGGTGCCTCGCGAGCCATCCTCTGCACGCCAGGTGCCCTTCAGCTCAGGCACCTCCGCGGGAGCAGCGGGCTCCATAGCCACAAGCTACAGTCGGCTGGGCAAAAATGGAGTGTTATCAGAGCAGATCACGGTCGACATCTACCCCTGCAGGATGGGTAGATTCACGATTTGTGATTTGGCTGTGCGTGCGTCGAGATCGCGCGCGATGGAAACGCAAAAGGCTGCTAAGCAGCTTCGTGCGCATCTGTCTGTTCGTGCATACAGCCGACCTGACACCACATGATACCGTCTAAAATCCTGTCGATATGACACGGTGCCATGATGTACACAAGATGTTGCGCAGCATGCCATGCGCCGCTTCTTGGCAGAAGCATGATAAATGCAGCACCTTGTGTAAACCTAAGCACATCACATAAGGACACGCTGACATGAATTCATGTCGAATGTACACGGACGCAGGCGTACCTACCTTTGTACCTTGAGCTCATCTGCTGAATCCGTTCCTGCTGCTGCCGCAGGTGCTTGCTCCAATCCCCAGACACTTGGAATTCTTGACGGATCCATCCGGTGGACGGTTGGCGCCTGACCCTCTTCGATGACCAGGCTGGCATCCGCGTAGGCAGCGGACCGTCCCCCTTCCGCTGAGCACTTGGGTTCTGATGGGATCAAACGAAAGAAGACGCGACCCAACAGCCTGAAAAAAAAATACAAAAGCCACCACAGAAATCCAGTAGCAACTTCTGGACTTGCCTTTTAATTCCGTTCTTTCCAATCGCCTCCTAGGGCCTTTGCCGTCAGGAGTACTGGGTGCCCATAAACCCGCCTTCGCCTTCAACGTCCAGCTGCAGGTTTCGTGCGTCGAGGCCTTGGCGCGGTTGAAATCGGTATGGAGAATCCAATACTCAAACACCTTTCGATAAGCAGAAGCCCTGCGCATTCAGAACCTGAGACCACTTCCTCTGCACTCAAACGAACTCCTGAGCTCCGGACTTCTGTAAGTTTCAGGGTTCAGGGAATGATCCAGGTCCTACGTGTTTCAAGCTCCTCCTGCTGTGGGGATCTTCGGGGAACCCTAATGCAACAGTCGCGACGAGGTGGGTATGACGTGACATGCCACTGCTTCCGTTGCTTCGATCAGTCGTCGTAGTGCTTTAGGCTCTCACAAGAACATTGAGCGAAAGCATGCAAAACTCAACCTAACAGAGTATGAATCTGATATAGTGGTTCATATTATTAAAACAATAAATAAATATGTATCTATATATATATATATTATGCCACAACCTTGGATCATGAATACAATGAATATATACTACATAGCCATACCTAAGCTTACCCTGCGGCCGAGGCTGCTGCGGCCTCGCGCAGCCCACTGGTTGCCCGGCCGGATGGGGCTCGGCGGTGGCCCCGGCCTGAAGTCAAGGAGAAAGCCGCAATAGAGCGGGCTTGATAAATGGAGTAGGGTTCCTTGGGTTCTATACGGGTTCTATCGTGGTTTGTGGAAACAATACAGGGCCCTGACAAATAGAATAGAGTTTTGCAGCGCGTTGTACTGTAATTGTGCTAGAGACGACAAAAGGTGTAGCGGGTAGCAAACGCCAGTTTTTCAATTATTCAGGCTTCCAAATCACGGGCTTGGGGTATGTTGCGATTGAATTAGAGGGGACCCTCCAGATTAATTAGAGTTTGAAGGGGGGTGTGTGTGTTTCGGCTCCTTGCCATAATCATAAGCACCTACTACTCCGATAGTACATTAACGTAAAAACTCTCTCTCTGGCATCATCTGTGTCCGACACTGTGGGTACGGTAGAGTCGCTGGTGCCGGCATCGCTTCATCGCCACTGAATTTAAAGCTTGAAGGAGCGACCTGGTTCCCCTCTCAATGTTCAAGCCAGGGCTGCCAGGTTCGACCCTCACTGGTGCGTTGGGGACCTTTCTAAAAATCTCGGCGCGACACAACCGAACGCCTACTACTGGCCAGGAGAACTGCACTTGGCGCTGAAATCTGTCTGCATTCAAGCACACCCCCCGTACGAACGGCTCGGCTTCTGGCGGCTGCAAGAGAACGTAGTTTGCACCTTGAGAAGCGCACTGCGAGGTTTGTATGAGTCTGTGCTTCATAACCTCCCACGCAGAATCGGTGATTGGAGTCTGAGTTCTCCGAAGTGCAGTCATCCTGATCTGCCTCAACAAAGCGCTCCCCTGCCCAAGAGGAGGTGCATAGACCAAGGGCGGCACGCACTGAGGGCATCTGCTGCCACTCCTGGCAGTCAGAGTCGTACCCATGTCATTAGCTCCAACTAGTCTGTTGGATCATGTGCAGGATACCGACTTTTCGAAGGAGGGCACGCCGGAAACCTCCATCGCAGACTCCCCAGCCGCCAACTTCCCTCACACCCACTCTTTACTGCCCTCTTGACCCAGGCAGTGGTTGCCATACTGCCTCAGTGGTCATCGAGGAGGCCTCAGCTAGCGCGGCTGTGGCAGAGGCGGGCATCTTCAATGTCCAGAATTCGGATGAAGGATCTACTCTGCCTCTGCACTTCAAAAAGTCTAACATCCAAAAGGTGCAGCGACCTGAGCATCCGGATTCGTGGCTCGGGGAGACAAGGTTCTCTTGTAGCTCCATCTGCTCTGCATTGCAATGACACCACGCGGTTTCAGTCTTATGTCGTGGCCCTTCCGTAGTACTCAGCTTCGGTCCTCTTTCCCGTCCTTTGTGGCGAGGATGATGTCCATGAAGGAGTACCAGTAAACACCGGTCGCCTACAGCACCGTGTGAAATGCTGTAATTTTCATGTGTCTGCGCATGAGTTCCAGATTTCGATGTTACGGAACTGATGATGACCAGGCAAGCCCAGTTTCGAGATGTGAGATCGCATTTGTTGCCCGCCCCTCAGGAGCGCCTCGTGGCGATTCGGAACATGCACCAGCGCTTCACCTCACAGAACTCGGACTCGAAAGTGACAAACATCACTTCTTGCCAGAAAATCCTACGTGATCCTGTGCCACTGTGCCGGGGAATGGGTCAAACAATCTCGCCCCAGAAAGCCACAACGGATCGACGGAAGAAGCTGAAAATACTGGCTTTATCTGCCAGAAACCCCTACATGTGTCAAGACATCTGCCATGCGCCGCGTCCACCTAAAGCCGTAAAGCAGGAAAAGCAGGGCTGCCGAACAGCTATGCCCACTAGCCCAGGCAACGGCAGCACTGAGGTACCATCCTGCACTGACCCTATAAGCTCATCACCGTAGCTATCAATCATGCTGATCTCGCCCGTCGCCTTAGCACGCAGCTTGGTCGAGCCGTTGTAGTGGCATGAGATTTCTCGGAGAAGCAACATCCTTTGAATACCATATCTTTGCTGCCTGGCAGGCTGCGAAGTCAGGGGCCCTCGCCCCATTTCGCAGTGGCCCGAAGGTGTCCCGCGCATCCTGGCTCATTGTGACGATGTCGAAGAGCTTCGGCCTTGGCAAAAAAAGGCCGGCAAGGCCGTATCAAATTTGACTCGGGGCGGTTTTTTGTTCACTTCCCTCCGGTGCTTCAAGACAGTGACAGCAAGGTGAAGAAGAGTGTCTGAGTTGCAAGCACTCCGGCGAATGTCCTGTCCTCCGTGGCTTCGGGGTCCTGCGAAAGAGCCTCATTTTTCCAGGGCTGCAAGCCTTGCCCGACCAAAGAAACGACACTGCCACTGGAAGACAACCTCCACTCCGTCAGGTACCAGGGAACACATCTTGCCCCCTGATACAAGTGGTCTAAGCAGATGCCATCACAGGGGCAAGACATGAAACGAGATCCCGGCACCAGATGACCGGATCTGATCTGCGATTGCGGCCGCAGCATCCTCCGTGATCGAACAAGATGCCGTGAAATCAGTTGCATCTCTGTGCCTTGAATGTCTCCGCCGGCTCTTGCACAACAGTTCCCTTTATATTTGCAAGCAACCGTGACTAGTGCCACAGAGCTCTCCAGACTCTTCGTTGAGGGTCCTCTGTCTGGCGCACAGCGACCTGGCATGTCATCACGCGACGCGGAGCTAGAGTGGCACGTTGTTCGCTCCCTCCCCCTCTCTCTCTCTCTCTCTCTCTCTCTCTCTCTCTCTCTCTCCCTCTCATGGCATGGAAGGGTAGGCGGCTGCCCCCCCTCCCGCACGCACACGCGCACCCGCATGCCCTGGCGGGGTTTTTGAGTATCCCGCGGGAGGTTTTTCCGGCTCGGCTTTACAACTCTCTCTCTCTCTCTCCCTCCCTACAGGACGCGAAGAAGGCAGCAGCGCGCGTTCTCTCTCTCGCTTCTTCTCGGGACTACGGGAGGGAGGTGGGTTAGACCTCGCACACCGGCTCGCACACTCAGCGGCGTTGCGACGGCCGCGCACAAGCATGGCGAAAAAGAGCTTAAACCCAAGTTTGGCGAAACAAGACAACCCCGAATCTCGCTTGGAGCAGACAAGGAGAGTAAGTTCTAGATCATGCTTGGCTGAGCTCTTCTGCTCGACAGGCGGATGACGGCAAGTACAAGCCTAGAATTTTGCTTGGTTGCGCTCTCCCCCTCTTTCCTTCCGGGGTTGAAAGCCGCGGCACCACAGTGCCTAAGTTGCTGCAGAGGCACAATGGCTTCGTCACGGGTCTCCTTGAGCTTGCGGAACAGAGTGGCCTTCCACGAGTGACCGAGAAACCTCCGAACCTCCTCTACCCGCAATGCACACTTCCGCATCTGGGACTCAACACGTCACGTTCGAGCAAATCAAACCCTAAGCCTTCGAGTCCTTCTAAACTGCTATACAATCCCCTTCAACTCTAATGTATCAACTCAAACTCGAAACCATGAACTGCAGAAAGTAGCCTTGAAATGCCGCTTTCCGCCAGCGAAGCCCAGGGATTCGAAAGACCTTCCCAGGCCGCTGACCTGAGAGAAAGAAAGGGCCCCGTCCCTTCACACTTCAGAGTTTGATTACTTCTCCAAGACACTTCCAAACCTTCAGCCGTAGCAGCGGGTGCTCAGGCAATATTTGCACTGGAGGCTTTCACTTTCTTTGGAGTGTACGTCTAGGCCCTGAAAAGGCTCATGCACAGGGCAACTGAATGTATGGTCAAGGACTTTGGGGCTTCCAAGGCTTGCAGGATTTAAGGCTGACAAACCAGAAGCAGCCAAGCTCAAGGCCACTGACTTCAGGTGCTTCTTCCAAAGCCGCTTGGAGATGAAAGCATCGTCTCCTTTGCACCAGGAAAACTTTGGAGACAAAGTGCGGACTCGGGGTTGCTAGGCGTTGCGCGATATGCTATGGGCCCCCATGCAACCCTAAACACGTGCGACCCTAAACCCCAGTCCTTAAAAGGAGCTGCCCCTTGCAATCACCGCCATCTCTGGAGTTGGGAATCGGGCTGTCGAGTTTCGGGTCGAGTAGAGATGACAAACATGATTTATAGTCGCAGCCTGCAGAAACCTGACCCATCCAAGATGAGGCCGTACGGAAGACAAGTTGCGGCTCTGCAAGAATCCAGAAAAGGAGCTTTGCTTCTTGAAGTCTCTTGCAAGAATTCCGACTTATACTTTTCCCCACAACCTGTTGAGAGCGTGCTCCTATTCAAGCTGGTGAAACTTGAGGCTTCTGAGCTTGGGAAATCTTCCACGTGCAGAATCAAACCATGTCATTGGTCCCGTGCTTACTCCCCAACCCCGGTATCAGACTCTTCCGAATGCGCAGCTCTAGAGGCAGTCCGTCCGTCATCTTTCCTGTAACTTTTCTGTAGCATCTCATCATTGCCCGGGCCCCTCTTCGTTCCGACCTTACTCTTCTCCGACCCACTCGAGTCCTTCACGGCCGCCCATCTCGTCTTTGATCAACCGCTGGCGCTCTTCAGTGAGGCCTGGGGGTAGGCTCCGGAGCTGACCGCAGTGGCAGAACCTCCTGTCCAGCCTTCGTCCCCGGGCAGGTGTCGCTTCAAAGTCAGCTAGTTCCGTGAACTTTGGCTTCAGAATTGCGGTTCGAGATTTTCTGGGGGTGTTGATGAGGGTTGAGGGTGCGTGGAGGCTCAACAGGTCGGGGTTGAGGTCGTTTTAGCGGTTGGCTGCCCGTTGCCACCCATATAACCCTGAGCGCTGAACTGTTGACCACGGTCACTCCGCTGAGAGAATAGCCCGGTAGAGGTAAGCCCCCGGCGGATCACCACGCTGAAGATCTCTTCCCCTGTTAAACAGGTCGGCATGCTGAAACGCACTGAAACAGGCGAACTTAAGGGGTTGGAGAAGCACCGGAGCCTTTTCTGAGCCCCCCCCAAAAAAGGCACCACACGTCCAAGTCTTGGACGTGTGGTTAAGTGAATTTATCAACCTTGGTAAGTTCATGGACCCGCTTCTGTTGGCCCCTTCCAGGGCCCTGAGCTGGGCCTGAGCCTCCGCTCGCCAGGCGGTTGCCACGGGCGGGTCGCACACGGAGAACCTAAGCTCTTGGCACAAGCATCCGATTGCAGCGAGGAACACCTGAGGGTATGCGCTTCAGCTAGTTTGGATAGACCAGCGAGAGAGAGCGAGAGAGATCTGATCAAGAAAGGTTCAGACTGAGGCTGAATGCATTCCTCCTCTAACCCGGGAGCTGGACTCCGCTATTCGAGTCGCACGTGATCTGGACGGTGTATGGAATCTGGCCTGGCCCATCCACGAAGGTTCAGAGCCAAGAATGTTAGTAAGCCAGTCCAGGCTGTACTGCGATACAGGCTCTGACGCTATACAGTCACTCCATCACCAGCTCCTTGTTGCGGACCTTGCAGCAAAGACGCCTTCAAGTAGCCAGGCCAAAGATCACTCCATTCTGGTTTTGGCCCTGAACCAAAACTGACAATCCATGTGTCCCTCGCGGGCAAGCCTTGCAAAGACTCAGCATGAAGCATGCGAGCAGCCTTGGTGAAGCAGAAGCTGCTATTGAGGGGACTGGCACGATCCACAGGAGCTGGAGACCTGTTTGGTAGTTGTAAAGTATCAGTACTGTATCAGCTACGATCATTGGCTGAAGGAATTTGTGTTGGCCATGCGCTAGACAGACGCTTCTCCTATACCTAAGGTCACAATCTTTATGTACCTGCCTTCAGCTTCATTGGGTCATCTTAAACCTAATTTTAATCCAATCACATTCGTATGCCTACCGCTGCCTTAGGCTCCCAGGAGCTGAGGATTGGGCATTCGCTGCTGCCCCGTGTGCAGTAGCTGCATCGTTCGCTTCCGGCCCCTGCCACAATTTTTTTCCGGAAACTACGAAACTTGAAGAAGCAATAACGCCCTAAACCCTAAACCAGGTAAATGTTGAACCCAATAAACATGCGACGGCATCTATTTGGTGGACGGACACCATGAGTCAGAACACCAGGTACATTGCCCTACAAAGCCCTAAGCCCTAAACCCGAAAAAATGGCTTGATGCAAAGCACACTAGTAGTAACCGCAGCAATACGGAGAATCTGTTCTGACAACGACAGAGATCGTGGCGGCAGTACTGCAAGTGAGCCTTTGAAAAAGCCTCCTGCAGTCAGTCCAAGCCCGAAACTTGAGCGCACGGCAGCTGTGCAGGACATCTGCCAAAGCTTGACATGATCCTGACATGTCTAAACTTATCGAAGCCTCAGGCAGAAAGATTTAAAGCTTGAAGCCTTCCTGGATGCCCACCAGTTGCACTAAACTCAAGCCCCGAAGCTCCAAAGCTGGATCGAATTGCAGATCTTGGTTCAAACCCTTCAAACAGCAGCCCTCAGAGCCATGGAGTAAGTGCATCTGGGAGTCTCGGAGTCGGACTTTGGGCTGAAGGGAACGGCTTCGGCTTTGACTTTGGGAAACTTCCGAAGCTTTCCGCACCTGCGCGGCATCCTCCTCGACTGGTTCAGGTGCAGCGGCCGGAGCAGGCCCTGCTGCCTGACAAGAGCCGCAAAATTCTGCCAGGCCAGCTCCGATATTTTATGATCTTTTTCGTGGCCTCCTGTCCCATGGGCTGCGGAAGCTTGCCATGCGCCTCAGATTTGACAGAACACGGTGGCCCAAGCCAACAATTACTCTGCCTACCCCGGCTCTTGCCTGACATGGACAGTCTCCTAGTATGACGATGGTTGGTGCAAATTTCATTGAGTTGTCTACACGTGGAAGCGTCATGCAATCCAGATGTGCACGGTTATGCTCCAGCCTCAATTGTGAACTGCAGCTGCCATTCTCCGGTGACGGAAGCTGCCGGCGTTCCTCGGGAAGCCTCGAAAACTCTCAGGACTGCTGTTGAGGTCTTTGGGTTTGTCCTCCAAATCTATATTCGCAGCAGCAATTTTGCGAGGCAGACGGCTACATGAATCAAGCTCTCGTACAGTTGCAAACAAGCATCTTATAAACTGACAGCCAACAATGACAGACAGCTCGTGCCAAATTCGGATGGAGGCCTGATTTCGGCGCTTCTTCTTGGAGAGCACCCGAGGCTCATGGCAGCCTGCACCGAGAAATCGCTACACTAGTCGGGGATGCCATCTATGTGCGACTTGGCCCGCCTTCCGGGGCTATCAAACCGTTCTTCCAGACGAAGAGCTTGCCGGTGTTCTGCTCCTGCCAGCTAAGCCACGGATGTCATCTACTTGTACTACTTTAACCACGACGACGACAACGACCACCATTCTCACTGCGAGCAGTACTACAACTGCTGCTCAAGCTGAGAAGCTTTGAGCAGCCACTCTGAGTAGACCGGTCGACATGCATGCTGCAGCCGGTGTCTTCTCTGACATCTTACGGGGCAAACATAATGCTCCTCTGAATCTACGACTTATGTAATGGTTTAGCTCCTGAGCCCTGCAAACACAGACCTGAAATACGATACGGCTCCCCAGGAGCTGTCACGGACAAGCTGCGCAAAACACACCCGAAGCCCGAGCCCTGCAAGACGGCGGCCTCCTCTGGCGTGTCGAATTGCTGCGGATCGTTGCTTTGCCTGCGCCGCTCCCCAACCTATCTCAACCCAGTCGACCCTGAACAACCAACTATCTTCGACCACAGCGATCCTGCAAAGCTTTGCTGCACGCACTGGGGGCAGGGTTGTGTTTGGCAAGGGCTGACACTCGAAGATATGAAAGATTCGCACTCTGTCTGGGGTGCTGAGGCAGAAGCAAGCATGGTCGTGTGGCATCACCACATCATCATCATCATCACCACCATCACCATCATCCTCGCCATCACCCACATCACCCTCATCATCATCATCATCATCCACAACAAAAACATCATCCACATGCCTTGTGGCATCGATGTGGCTGCCATCATCACCATCATCGGCCTCATTATCTCGGTTGCCGTCATCATTTCGTGTATCGCGAATGCAAGCAGCAAGAACGACAGCAGCAGCACCAGCACCAACATCAGCATGTCATGCTCATGACCAGCACCACCAAGGATGTCGTCACGAAATCTCCGAACAGCAAGCCGTCAAGGCTGCAGCCGGCCTCGGAAAGTCCATGAGGATCAGACGGTCCGCCTTCAACGGAAGGTTGGGCACGCGGAACCACCTGGCAAAGGGCAGAGAGGCGCTTTTTGTTTTTTTGTTGAAGCTGAGTTTCACGGGTAGGTAAGAGGGGAGGGCATGGGAGTGTCAAGTTCAGGAGGCGAGCGTGGCTTCGTCTTCTTGGCTGCGCAGGCTACAAGCTGAGTTCAGTGCTGGAGTTCCATTCGGGATTTCGGGGTTTCTTTTGAATTTCAGCACGCGGTGTCCCACGAACTGTCAGCAAGGCAAGTCACGAGCTTGCGCGAAGGACCGCAAGAGAAGCCGCAAAGCTTTGAAGGGTACTGTTGCTGCTGAAGCCAACCGGTTCAGAAGATGGTCTTCACGACCCAGAAACCATGCAGACAGGCTCAAGATCGGGTCCATTGCAACAGGCTGGACCACCGCAAGAAGACCATCGTCCCTTGCACTTCACTGTGGCCATGCCCTGCAATCTGAAACCGAGGCTGCGACAGGGTCAGTGAGTAGCCTTACTTGCTCGACAATGCTGACTCTGAACGGTGAACATCAGGAAGAAATGGTTCCTGAGACGACGAACACGTTCACGACTCCACGACGGCCATGACAGCAATGACAATTCTCATATGAAACACAAGCAGTTATTCGTTTCGCACTCACCTCCGGCCAAGAAGCAGTTCAAGCGGCCACCTGCCATGCCGCGAAGCTGAAGCTCTTTGACCTTTGCTGTCACAACACCACCTTTGGAGTCGGAAATCTTCAACTTGTCGCACTGTCGCCTATTGCTACGTTGCAATGATCTTTGTCATGTGCACATTACGAGACTAAGAAGCTACGTATGAATACTCCTGGATGTTTCTGGAGGGCGGGTGAGCAGGGCCGGATCTGCCGGAAGAAAGCTGTTCCCGGCAGAATGCCGTCGTGCCAGGGCCTCTTGCAGTGGGAGCAAGTAATGAAAACGAATCGAATGCTTAAAGATATCCAATAGAAGTTGTGGACTGATATTCAGAATTCAGTGTCCAAGAAAACCTTACATCAAGTTGCTGTCGGTCCGAGTGTGGAGAGGCAAGCATAAGAACTCACTGCAGCTGTGCTTGTCGCAGCTGCCCCGCGCAGTACAATTCTGAACACCAAGCTCCGCGCAACGAGTCCTGTGCACGGCGACTGCAAGGGACAAAACTCTCTGCAGCCTTGCCGACCACACCTTCCTGGTTTAACCATAGCTGTCTGTTCGCATTTAAAAGCAACTAAGCAACTGCCAGATCGATGCAAGCATGAAACATCCCAGTCGGGTGCTTTGAGGAGCACAAAGCCGGTCACTGCGTGGCGAAGCCGCTACTAGAAGGCAGCATCACCCTAACATGCGCATGGCCAAGGACTCAGGGAACAATTCTTGCCAGGCGCCGAAGTGCATCTAATTTCGGGCTGGCCCGCGAAATCAGCTACACATGGCCCTAGGCCTTCTCGGAGGGCTAGGGTGTCAGGGCTTCCTCGACACTTGGGGTCTCTGGAGCTTTCGTCTTAGGAAAGCTTGCGACCCGCGGCCTGCTCCAGGCTCCAGCAAGCAGTAGCTCTTCCCATTGGAGCCGTAGAGCTCTGGCACCTGAGAAGTTGAAGGCTTTCAAGGCTCAGCCTGGCATTGATTCAGTCAGAAGTCCGGCTAGGGCACCCTTTAAACTGAAAGCCCTGGGAAGCTTGCTACCGAACCCATTGCTGTGCAGCTGGAGCACGTCAAGCAGGGGGAAACAAAAACAGGGTCGTCAGCATCAGTGTTTAGGCCCTAAATTTTTAGCTGTCTGCGCCGTGCGCACTGCCAGCTTTCGCCATACCTCCGGCATTGGGAGCTGTGGCCTCTACATCCACAACGGCTACGATATGCTCTTTTCGAGGGCGAGCTCGTGTTCCCGCGGCCACCAGCATCAGGTACCAAAGTGACACTGCGTGGTCTCCATAGTTGTCCACGGCATGTGCTCATGAACCTGATCCGACGACCCCTCAGCCCTCAGCATGATGCAATTTGCTTGCTGAAGCCTATCCAGCCTCTTCTTTGCTTAACTTTGCCATTTGAGCCCAGGGTTTCGGAATCCCAAGCCCGCTTCAAGTTCTCCATCCATAGCCCCCGAAAACAGCCCAAGCAATGCCATGTTCATGACCCTAACCCGAGTCTACTAACTGTCGAAGAAAGCCCTGAAACCCTGCTGCGTAAACCCTACAATCCCCCAAATCAACTTCTGCCCCGGCGCAAGCTCAACAATACCCAGAGCGTAGGTCTCCTTTGGCAGCCGCGCGGCCTGAGGTTTAGGGGTGTTTAGGGTTGTATACTTGTTGAAAGTTTGATGGGGTTTTTTAAGTTTGACAATCCAGACCCGACTGAAGAGTTTTCAATTGTAGAACAGAGTTTCAGCGTCTTTATGCCAGGGGATCATACCCGAGTAGTGCTACCTCATCAACATCAAAGCCTTGAAACAAGGATTTAGATTGCATGGTATAGATATTGCAAACTGCAACGCTTAGGGGCGAGAACAGATGCACTGGATGATGGGGTTGCGGCTGTAGACGATTGTTGTCAAGCCTGAATAAACCAAGGCCTTAGAACTTTTGGGCCTTGTAGATCCTGCAAGGTTTTTTTTCTTATGTATTGCACACCCTAACAACTCACCCTAACATTCGAAATGGGACCACTAATCTGTAACACGCCCCACAAGTGGATGGAAACACAGTGGAACGTGGCGGAGCCCGTGTGAACAGCCCTAGGCCAATCCAAGTATTGCACGCCGTCAGAACTATTTGAATGAGGGTTGGCAGCTACACCA
The DNA here is from genome assembly GCA_905231915.1 of Symbiodinium necroappetens. Lineage (NCBI taxonomy): Eukaryota > Dinophyceae > Suessiales > Symbiodiniaceae > Symbiodinium > Symbiodinium necroappetens. Next base: position 17,608 of record CAJNJA010087208.1, read on the forward strand.
AGGTCGTTCATCGCTGTCCGAATTGATGAAGCGTGACACCCACTGCCGACAGCATGGGGAAAGGGCTGGCGCCTGGAAGTTGTACTCTGTCCAGCCTTCCCCACTCTCTGGATTCTGGCCCAGCTCCTCCTCAATCAGGACCTGTCACCATGCTGGTCAAATGTTTCAAAGGATTGTCTTCCATCCAATCGCAATCACACCACGTGCGCGTACACACACACACATATATATA
>CAJNJA010087219.1:770-19413 GCA_905231915.1 Symbiodinium necroappetens
GTTTAGGGCTTAGGGTTTGGGGTGGAACCCTGATTCTTTGTTTGGACTGTTAGGGTTAGGGAGAAGTCGCACGGTTATGTAAATAAGGGTTATTATCAGGGTGACTATAAGGGTTTCTGTTAAGCTTGGGCCGGCGTTTGCCCTATTCCAACGTCAGCTTCGGACGATTTTCGATCGCTACAGCCCACTTCGCAAAGGCTCTGTGGAGCGGAGCTGAAGGATCAGGCCCCTCAAACAAGCACGCATCCAGAGAGGTGGACGAGATAATACCAGACGCAACATGCATAGTTGTATTTGCCAGGCTTCGCTTTGCAAGGCCCATGCATTAGGACTGCTTGGATGATTCCGTAGAGCCGACAGTAAGGACGGTGGATGCTATCGAGCTGATCGACTACCACGAGGCTGGGGTTGAACCCTAAATCCGCGCACCCCAAGCGGTAGTTCTGTATCCTAAGCCCTGACTCAATCCCTAAACCTCTCAGGCTTAAGTCCCGAGCCCTAAGTGTTGTGAAGCGGCTCTGAATCCTATTGCCATAGAGCTCAACATAGCTCTAAAAACCTTTAGTTGCATGGTCCCTGTGTGGTCATGCACCCCGAAGCTACCAAGCACGAGCGCTTTGAGCACCAGGGCTAACCCCAAAGCCCTGCACTCCAAGCAGTTACCACTATGACACCCTTACAGCATCCTCTGAACCTCAGGTTTTTTAGTTGGGCAGCCAATCCGGGTTCGGCAATACCGTAAGCACTCCCCAAACTCAAAGGCCAACTTGGGTCTAAATGCAAAGAACCGCTTTGCGGGCTTAGGGTGTCCATGGTTCTTGCTTCTCGATGCTTGAACAGAGGTTGTGGTTTGAGGTGCTACGCTGATGAAGGTCAAAGAGAGTTGTTGACCATGTACACTAAGCCGCCAAGCAATGTGAATAGCCGTGCCACCTCCTTTCGGGCTTGTCCGAAACTTGTCTCCCTTGTCCAGAACTAGTCTCCCTACTTGCATAACTCTGCTTGGAGGATCCTGGGACTTGGTGTCTAAGGTTACAAGTACCTAAGTTCCATGATCTTTCAAGTATCCCACTGCATCAGTCTCCTGCTTTTACAAGTTGTTGATGAAGCTGGTACGGTAAACGGGCCCAAAAACCCAATACGACCCTCTACGATGACTGAGTCCTACACATCGAAAGTTCATCTTACTTTCCTCTTAAAGAAGGCAACCTAAGCATGCCCTTCACGACTGAGCAGATCAACAATGTCATCCGAGACGGGTGCCCGTGCCGATGACAGTAAGGTCGACAAAGCGTCAAATCGCAAATTGCGCACATCGAAACCCGAAACTCCTCAACTCCACGCGTCACGAGACTTCCTAACTCCTCAGAGGGGAGGAGGAAGGCTGCAAAGGCAGCCGATGCTGCCGGCCTGGAAAAGGCCAGGTGGGGAGTCCATGCCGGACCGCCCGGGTGGGGCCAAGGGGCTATGGTTTAGGATTGATTATCGGCTTGTAGGCTCTTGGGTTTAGGGTTTCAGACGCCTGGCCGCACCATGTGTGTTGCATCCAGGGCGCGGGTGCAGCACGTGGAGCTTCAAAGCGCGCTTTGAGATCGCTGGGCTGTTGGGCGAGTCGGTGTTTGAAAGAGCAGCGTCTGAAGCAACGCCATTCCCATTTTGGAGATGGGGTAGTTCTCTAAATGAGGGTCCCTTCTAGGGTCCTTGATATACGGGTGCCGTACTATATTTGGGACTTAAACAGGGACCCAACTTTAGAGAACTACCCAGATAATTACCAATGGGGATGGTAAGGCTCGACGGGAAGCTACGGTAAAGCCATTCGGAGTACAGTTACAGCATTCGGGACTTAAAGCCCGAAGCCCCTAAACCCTAAATCCTAGCCCTTCCGCCTTAAACCCTCAACCCCAGCCCCTACACCCTAAACCCTAAACCCTAAACCCCAGCCCTTTTCACCTAAATCCGTACTTCTCCAGGAGCGCCAGTTCCGTGGCATCAAGTTCTCGTGCTATCGAGCCGGTCATGCCAAGCCCTCGATTCGAACTGGGGTTCCTGCCTGGAGGGTCTTGGGACTTAGTAAGTAAAGTTGTACGTACATAAATACCTTATATCTATATCTATCTGTATATATATATATAAAAGAGTGGTTGGGGTTCCTACTTCGGTGTTGGGACTTAGCCCTAAGGGTCCAGGTACCCAAATAGGAGATACTTTGGCCCCAGAGTACCCAAATAGGGACTACTTTAAGGCCAAAGTATATACTATTTGGGTACATGGATTCTTAGGGTAGTAAGTAAAGTTATACATAAGTACTTTATAGAAGTGGCGTTTTGCATAGTTTCAATTGTCGCTGCCCTACTTATAACCCTAGTTACCAAGTCCCATGATCCTTTAGACAGTTGCCAGGGTTTGGGGTTTAGGGCAAAAAAGTCCTGACTGGGGTTCCTTGAAGGGTTCCGGGAAGGGATGTTTCAGGTTTCTCTAGTTTAGGGGTGTAGGGTTAAGGGTTTAGGGTATCGGTTTCCTTCAAGATCCCAGGATCCCGAATGTTAAGAGTTTTTCTGACCCTAAGCCCTAAACCCTGAACCGGTTTTGTCCTCCCAAGATCCTCGGAAGGGCATGCCTGCGATCGTGAGCTTGAGGGCTCATGGTACCTACGCCCAAAACCCTTAAGAACCCTCAACCCCATAAACCCGGAAACCCTAAAACCTAAACCTTTAGGGTTTAGGGTGGAGGGTTTTCTTACCCCTCAACCCGAAACGACTGTGGGGAAGCTCCAAGATCGAAACCCTGAGCGTCCAGGTACCCATATTGTAAGTACTTGGGCCCTAAAGCACCGAAATAGGGACTACATTGAGGCCAAAGTATATACTATGTATGAGTACATGGAACCCCCCTCTAGTAACTCTGACAGCCGCCTTTATAGCAACCCCAAACCCTCAACCCTGAACCCTAAACCCTAGCCCCTAACCCCTAAACCGACCCTAAACCCTAAACCAAAACGTTGAGGAATGCTGTCGAGGGAGTCCGTAGGACCCTGAGGGAGACCTTAAAGATGTCCATGCATCGAACACTCAAGCCGCTGAGCCGCACACCCAAATCCCCCTGCATTTAGGGTTTAGGGGTTTAGGGGTTTAGGGTTTAGGGTTTGGTTGCACCCAACGAAAGATTCTCTCTAGGGTTCCCTATTCTGTTGTACGAGAACCACCTGCACCCAGAACCCTACTTGGAGGATCGTGGGACTAAGTTGGCAAGGTAGTAGATTCCTTAATCGGGGTTCGAAGTGATTACCAGTATACTTGCCTTACTGGTAACCCTCGTTATTAAGTCCTATGATCCTTCAAGTATAGGTGCCCGAATAACTACCAACCTCGGTCTTCAGTGTTCCTTTAAGGGTTTTATTGGCATTGGGTTTATAGAGCTTCACAGTGGCCTAGGAATGATTGCCAATTCCTTACGGACCATATACTATACATAGAGGTTTCCATCAAACCCTATGTCAATTATTGAGGGCCCGGGACTACAGGTATGCATAAGCTGAGCAGGTCCGTAGAGCATGTACGAGTGCTGGTATCACTTATAGTGTGTTAAGATGCGTTCAGCAGGTATGCAGATTACTTATGACTCATGCATAGTGTCGATGGATGGTTCGGGTGCCGCATTAGAGGTTCAATGTTTTGGGTTCCAGCCACATTGCGAAGACTCTTCGTGATGCTGTTTGGTAAGTAGTTGCGGATGTTTTGCTTTCGGTGATTTGGAGTTCATACATATGCTGGCAGCGATGGTGTCCATTCTTGTGAACTACAGCACTTGCGTGGACGACTGGCCCTGCAGCACCCGAAGCCATGGCCCTGGGATTATCATTGCTTGTCACCATCGCCGGCGTAGTGCTATGCTGTTGTCGTCATCTCAGTAGTTTGCGAGTGAAGCAGACTCCGAACCTGAAGTCCTGAATCACCCTAAGTTGTGCGGTTTAGGGTTTAGAGTTTAGGGTTTAGGGCTTAGGATTTAAGGTTATAGCAACTAAGCCTCCTTGCACCCTGCTTTCTTTGAGTAGAGTGCAAGAGTTGCAGAGCATTTCTCAGGTGCTGGGCGCGGCCATGTTCATGATCAACATTGGAGGCCCTTGCATAATAGAAGGTCTGAGTCATCGACTCCCATACAGCCACCGACGCATTTGTAAGTCTACTAAGTATGCAAAGATGGAACACCAGCTTATCGTCCCCATACAACATTACCATTATTGACCACGGAACCCCATTCTTTGGATTCAGGGCCCCATAGTAGGTTCCTCGTATGAAGGTGCTAAAGGACCTCTGCTTCGCTTTATTCCGAAGCCTGGAGCCGATCCAATGTGAGGGGCTCTTGGTTTCGGGTCCAGGGGTTTTAAGGTTCAAGGGTTTAGGGTTAATATGTAGGGGTTTAGAGTTTAGGGGCTTAGGGTTCAGCGGTTTAGGGTTAGGGTAAATGATGCCCTTGGAGTGAAGGAGGGCCACAGGATGTAAGGAGGGATTCTTTCATGCCGTAGTTAGGGGTCTTTGATAGGGCGCCATGTTTTGCCAGTAGTGCTGACAGCATAGCATGTGGGACCATGCCCCAAGTCTAAGGCATTTTCATGTGGGTAGTTACCATTATAGAAGCCTTATAGAAGGTCTATATACCCTATAGAAGCCTTGTAGAAGCCCTAAATACCCTAAGCTCCCCACCTGTAGTTTCCTTTAATCCAAGTAGATTCTTCGAAGTTGCCCGATGCTCCGACTACATACTGAACCAGACCTCGGTCCTGACTCCTGACTTGTATTATCCAGGTCTGAATTGAATCTGTAGCAATGACAGTATCCCGTTATAGTCTCTATACCTATAGTCCCATTGACGAACTCTAATCTTCAAGGATATCTGCCATATCACGCGATCCCAGACCTCCACAAAAAAGAAAAACCTAGACAGGAGTAGAGCCTCTAGCAGTACTCTATACTGCTAAAGTGTAATGCCTGCAAGGGACCTACCTCTTTAGATCCTCCCAGGGTTGTGAGTCTAAGGAGCCTGCTGGTAACAGTAGCCCCTCATAACTTGATAGAATCTGAGTAACCCTTCAAAAGGCGCTTGCAGAACCCTGATAGTACGCTGTGGCGCACATACGACATTAGCCAGGCTTTTTTCAGGCGCAAGCCCAAAATCCTAACGCGAGGATCCTATTGTGGCTGACAACGGACGGTATCAACACGTACAGTCAGCTCTTTTTTCGCCTTGCCTCCGCCCCAGACCTAGTAGACAAGCTTGGACGACTTTTGGACGCAATGGCTCCGAAAGCGTCAGTTCAGCAGTCAACCGGCTCATCTTCGAATCTGGCACCTTCGTTGTTTCGGAGCTTCGCAAAGTTGAAGGTCCAGCTCACAGCCTTTCAACACAGGAGACCCACACAAAAGCTTTTAAAGACTGCAGATCATAAGCCCTACACTCCAGTTTACAAGAAGATTCAGGACTGTAGATCTTAAGCCCTAAAATCCGAGCAAAACGATTCCAGGTTGCAGACCTTGAGCCCTAAACTGCCTACTGGAGGCATCCGGGTACTCTACACTGGAGACTACAGCCGAGAGGAAGACCGGCATCTTCCACAGGCCTTGTGTTATGTAGAAGCTTTTCTTCAGATTTGCAGCTCAGGGTTACGGAATAACCCATCCCATAAAGTTCCTCACTAGTATTCCTTAGGGCTCCCCTTTGGAATCCTAGGGTTTTGGATTGCATCCTTTTATTCACTTGTGGGTTGCCTTTCCGTGTTTTTGAGCACTGTATGTCTAAAGCGTTTAGATGTTCGGGCGCATGTTTCTGTTGGAAAAGACCTAAGACTGGTATATTTGGGGGTTCTGTGGGACACACAAAACCTGACTAGAAGGTTCGGTTATAGAAGCCCTATTTTGTACCATGTAGGCACTTAATTAGGGCCTTTTGGGATGCGAAACTATCCTGAAACCGTTGAAGACAGGAAGCTAGGTCTTGCTTGGTTGAGGCTCCAGGATTGTGGTTTAGTGTTCAGGCCTCAGGGTTTAGGTTTTAGGGCTTTAGAGCTTTAGGGTTTAGGGTTTACCGCTTTAGGGCTTTAGGGTTTAGGGCTTTAGGGTTTAGGGTTTAGCGTATCATATGTGATCTGATCGCAGGCTTGGAGAAGTCGATTCGATGGGTGTTTGCTCCTGTTAAGTGCTCATCAAGCACAGGAGTGTGCTGTTCAGGGTCTCGGGCTTAGGGCGGTTTAGGGTTTAGGGAGTAACTTTTCAGGGTCTAGGTCTAGGTTAGCATGATTCAGCTTCTGGGGCTCTGACATAGCACAATCTGGCTTCCATCGGCAAAAGACCGTGAGCAGTTCAGGCCTGGGGGTGTAGGGAGACTTAGCACAAAGTGTCCTCCGGTATATACTTTGCCAGTCTCAGGTCCTTAGTATGTCGACAAAGACCCCATGCCTGAAGCACCAACCACCACAAGCCTTGAAAAGCCGCAAGTATGATCCCATGAGCCTATAGCTACGGAGCCGACCAACAGCTTCCCCGGACGTGATGCTTAGTACCTCCGAGGCCTTACTTGTACCAATCTGCCGAGAAATCTCTCAACACGATGACATCCAGAACCCTAAAGCCTTTGACCGCAAAGCCCTCAATCGCTAAAATATCCGATACCGTGAGCCTTTTGCTGGCCATGGCTTCCATGAACGGGCTCCGGGCGTTCCGCCGCTGCATTGTGGGCCAGCGCGGCCTCCGTGTGCGCGCGGCCGTGGCAGCCACTCGGAGAGTACAGCGAGGGGTTGACGCTGGGCTGTTTGCGATTTCGAGTTTTATAAGCAAAGCTGCTCCTGTCACATGACTTTTTGAGCAGTCTTCAGCCTAGGCTTTCCGTCTATAATCGTGCAAGCAGAACACAGCAGCCAGGAATCATGAGTCAGTGGAATCTTGAGGCCTCTGACTCTGTCACGAAAAAGATATTGAGTTGTCCGGTCAAGCGATTCCCTGGAAGCAGCCTTGCAGCTTCACATAATCAGTGAGCCTGCCATTGAAATTGAAGCGCCGAGGATACGCAATTATATATAGAATCACAACATGTGCATGCGCACATACATACATGCATACATACGTACGTAAACGCATACATACCTGCACACATATGTCCATGCATTCACATATATACATACATAATTAAATGCATGCATGCAGTGAAATGTATCGTAAAGTCGTAAAGTAAAGTGATGCTATGTGTCGCTTTAGTGTGTTATTATTGTGTTATACTCTATTTTGTTATGATGTGCCATGTTATGGCTTGTTATGCCATGGCTGTTATGAATTGTTGTAATGTTACGTTGTGTTGCGCACACATCTATATGCATGTGTGTATAGTTCGACAGCTGGATAGGATAGATAGCTCGTTGCACCGATCGATAGATAGACGGATGGAAAGATGAAAGGTCCTGAAAGATCGATATCGATAGACAGATATATAGAAATAGATAGAGATAGATAGATAGATGGGCCGCAGCCCGCAGACCTTTTGGAGGACATGAAATCGGCTATCCGCGCTTTTTGGAGCCACGAAGTAGTCCGAAAGGGTTGGAAATTTTGCCCTGATCCTTTCGCCCAAACACACCTGAAGCCCGATTTTCACAACCCGCAAGCCCCAACCTCTTCATTATGACATGTTATGACCCGCAGAACACTTCCATAAGAGCCCCATAGTGAGCTCAAGGCGCCCGCAATTGGTTGCCTCGCGCTCCCCAGTGTCTTCCTGGCCGGTGGTGCTTCGGGTCGCTGCAGCCCCGTGCGTTGCGCGTGGGGGCCCAGCGACACTGTCCCTGTGTACTAGCCTGTGAGGCCAAAGTGCATACCATAGAGGTGCATGGCTCCTTAGAATGCTTGGGCGTTACATGTGTTCAAAGGACTGCCGGCGTAAACTATAGGAACCCTCGTATAGCCTTACCGTCCGGTGCCAGCCCTATATACCCAGGATGCGTTCCAGGAGCTACAAATATACATGTGGTGGGAAACTTCATCGGGCTTCCTGTTGCCACCCCTGTTTGGGAGTTTTTGGTGTTGGGTGTTGCACGGTTTTGCAAAGGCCGTTTAGGGTTTCGGGGGCTTGAAGGCTTAGGATTTATGGGCTTAGGGACCTATCACGGCCTTGCAAGTTTTGTTGCAGGTTTGGATGAGGCCTTAGATTGTGTACAGTGTAGTGCTTCTCTTCGCGACTTTCGGACCTTCAAGCAGATTCCTGACAGCATTAATGTAGCAACCCAAGTTCAACTTCAACAGTATTCCTTAGTGTTAAGAGTTGGGGACCATGGCCTGAACGCTTTGCACACAGAGGGTCTTGGTGGTTGAGGGTTTAGGGTTTTAGGGTTTAGGGTTTGAGGGTTTACGGTTTAGGGTTTGAGGTGTTCACCGTCAGATTTGGCCACATGAAGACTTCTTAGTACATGTTGGTCAATCTCCCTCTGGACAAGTAGCAGACAGTAGGGGTCAGCATAATTGGTAACGGTCATATACAGGTCGAAATAGTTACCAGTATTATTCCTTAGGGGTGCCTTATTCCCAAGTATACCAGAATATACCCCGAAACCCTATTCTAAGTATTAAGGCCCCTATATTCCCCCGCAGTGGCCCCCATTGAAACAATTCAGGCTCCCATACTATCCTGCGGATGGACGCGGTCTGCACGCCCATCTCCACAGAATCTTGACCCAAGGCCTGAACTCCACATTTAAGACAAGCCTCTTGAACCATCTTGACCCAAGCAACTTGAAGATTTGAACCCCCCCCAATTCCCCAAAATCGATGGCTTCAGAGCCAAGCAGATACTGGAATTGGAGCGACCACATCCAAACTCTACGCACTCTTTTACCTTAAGGTTTGAGGCCTTCGCCAGTTCAAGACCCTAAACCCTAAACCCCGAAACCCCTAAACCTCTAAACCCGCGAACTCCTGAACCCTTAAACCCTAAACCCTGAACCCAAGTATCTGCCGGAGGCGAGCAGCAATGAGCCTGGCGTAGTACGCGGCATCCTGCGCGTGGTGCCTCGGAAGGGAACGGGTTCTTGCCCTGAGCTTCGTCGCTGAATGAGTACACTGTGCAATTTGGGGATGGCGGAAACCATTCTAGCCGGTAACAAGAATATGAGTGTGATTAACCCTATCGAATTCAAGATCCCCAAAGTCCCCTTGGTTCCCCGCTTTGTTTATTTTATGTTGCAGAGCCCTCTGTCTTGTCTTAAAAGCAGCTAGTCTACTTATTGCCGCTGCTAAACCCAAAACGCTGAGAACATTTGTCAAAGAGCCCTTAAGTAGCCCTTTCAGGATCTGCAACCCTGCCTACAGTCTCCATTGTAGTTCCTTTTTGGGGTTACCTTTTAGGATCCTTAATATAGATTTGGTTAAACCCAAAAAAGGAACTACAATGGAGACTATAGGTGTAATGCTGACATCTGCCGGGATCCCTCCGAAGGTGCCCTACGGCGTTCTCGGGAGCAGCGGCTCGCTAGAAAGCAAAGCGGGCATGTGCATGTCTGTATAGCTCTGTGTATCTACCTACCTATCTATCCATCTATCTGCCTACCTAGCTAGCTATCCATCTAGCTATGTGTCTATCTATCGATCCATCGATCCATCCATCGATCTATCTGTCTATCTATGTGTATATATATATATATCTCTCTCTCTCTCTCTCTCGCTCTCTCTCTCAATCAATGTGCATGATGGGGTTCAGGGCTTATAAATAGTTATACATATGTGTATATATATATATGTACATATAGATGTCTTGCTGATAGGGTTCAGGGTTTGCACTTGCACGGGGGTTGGAGCTGTTTGTTTGGCTGTGATTCAGTGTGGGGGCGGTTTGAATTATCAGGATCCTATTGCATCGGATGTCGGTTCGCATCTTTACTGAAACTTTAGGCTTAGACTCCAAAAGCTTAATTCTAAACCCGAGGTCCCTGGGTCCTCGTGTAATGTGGGAAGCTTTGTTGGATAGCAGCAAGCCTGACCTTTGGCGTAAGTTGTAGAAGTTGAGTTTGGGGTTTACGTTTGGGGCTTCCGTTCTTCGGTTTGGGGTCCGCGGTAGGTGTGGCAGACGTTGCGAACGCGATACATCTTGACCTTGGGTCCTTAGGATACGCCCTTTCAACCCGACACCTCGAAAACCCCTCGAAGCCCTAAACCCCAGCAGCCTCAAGCCTCGAATCTTAGGGTGCTTGCAAAAGCAAAGCGAAAAGGCTTAGGATTGAGGCCCCAGCAATTGCGGTTTAGGACCCAAGCTTCAGGATTTGCATAGGGTTTAGGGCTTGGGGCTGGCATTGGCCCTTCTACTGCCGATCTCCTGGGATTCCGCTTCAACCTTCATTTGTGAGTATGTTTCCTGTGTGTTTAGTAACCCAGTCCTTCCAACATCCTCTAATCGAGAGAAACCCCCGAGGCAGCGCAGGGGCCAAGGCCCCAGCGCCGGATGCCACGACCGCCTTCGTGGATCCCGCTGGCATGCACCACATCCAGGCCTAGAAGAACCCCCCCTCCAAAAGAAGCAATGTATTGAAATGAGTTATGTCCTGTGTGTGTGTGTTTATATGATGTGTACACATATAGATTTTTTCTGTATATATGTATATAAGCGTTTGCTCTAGCACATAACACATATGGATGCATATATTTCCTTAATTATTATTATATATATGTATATATATATATGTATGTATGTATGTATTTATTTATTTATCTATGTATCTACTTAATTATTTTTGTACACACATATGAAAACAATACATACTATGTTCGAGCACATGCCGTTTGCATATAAACATCACAACAACAGCAGCAACAACAGCCAACTTAGCAATAGTAGTACTTCATCATCCACATCATAGGAAATGACACGAACAGCGGTCGTAACACATGGGACTACCACAAAATCAAGCGCTAATCATAACGATCGTAGTGCGAATGGCGTTAGCTCATGTCAGAAACGACACAATGAACCCAACTAAGCAAGGAAAGCAGCCCTTCAGAAGAGCGATATGAAAGGTTGTAAGAACTATCAATCAAGGTGTACTCAGGGTTTGTTTTTTGTGTTGTGCGTTATGTGGTGGGCTTGTCGTCTCTCTAGGGTAGGGTGTACTTCTGTTTAGATGCTTCAGCATTGTTGAGACTTCGGATACATTCACGCCTCAAAGTCTAAGCGCCTTGTCCCCAGAGTAAAACCTTGGCCCGGGACTCTCTATCTGGTACCTGGCTACGGGCATCTATTGGCGTATGCATTTGGACAGTTTGGGAAGCGGGCTGTGGGAAGGGGCAGAGGCCTGCATGAAGGCAACATCCCCCTCTACGTAGACATACGTAGATTCAAGTCTTTTTTCTCATAGTTGAAGGATTGCAGTCCCCTCCTGAGCCCTTGTATGTAAGCTTTATTTATGCTCACCCTCAACCCTGACCCCAAACGCCCAATACCCCCTCAGCCCGTGTTTGCAAACCCTCACGCAAGCCCTTACTAAAGCCCCAAATTTCTGACTTCAAATCCCGAAGCAGAGCCTTCGACACACCGCAGTGCTATGGCAGGGCTCTCCAGGGAACGCCGGAGGAGCCGCCGGTGTGATCTACAAGTCTTTGAGCTCAAGGAGATTAAGGCTGCTTCAGGGTTTAGGGTGTAAGGCTTTAGGGCTTAGGGTGTAAGGCTTTAGGGCTTAAGGCTTAAGGGTTTAGGGTCTAAGGCTTTAGGCGTAGTATAGGATATAACCCTTGATGGAGTTCTCGATTAAAGGATATTCTTAGGGTCCTTGATAGACGGTATAGAAGCCAAAATAGGCTTGGGGTCTTAGTACGGGAATGGCAGATGGCAGCCTCAAGTTCAGGCTTTTGGGTTCAAAGTTAGGGTATCTAGGTTAGGCTTTAGGGGAAAACCCTTGGGTTGTAAGTTTGGCTTTTGACTGTGAAGTTTTAGAGGGTTTGGGTTTGCACATTAAACGTTAGTTTGAATTTGAGCATGTTCGATCTATCCCGGCAACTAAAGGAATATGTAAATTGCTGAGGTCTTGTGCAGCTTCCCGTGGCTAGTTCTGGAGATGAGGGTCGCTCCTTTGATCCTCCACAGGGTTTGGCAGGCGTACAATAGGGACCCTCGGCCCTAGAAGCGACCTTGTCTCTCTGGTTCTTAGGAGGGAATGGGGGAATGGATCCCTATGATAGCCCCTTAAGGTCCTCTATAGTAGTCCCAATAACCCATTCCCCCGGTCCCTACTAAGAACCAGAGAGTTGCTGAAAAATCCCGTATGTTGAGTGAAACAGGTCAGGCTTGGGGTTTGCATTTAGGGATTTAGGATTCAAGGATTTAGGGTTTTAGAGTTTAGAGCTTTAGGGGTTTAGGGATTTAGGGATTTAGGGGTTTAGGGCTTTAGGGGTTTAGGGATTTAGGGTTTTAGGGTTTAGGGTTTAGGATGCAGGGTCTACTGTAAAGAGTTCAGAGCCTGACAGCTGTGGGGCTGTCAGGCTTTTGGTCGAGTTCACGGTTCCGGTTCTTGTTTTTCGATGCCTCGGGTTGTTGAGATTTAGGCTTAGGCACGGATGATAATATCAATCCTGCATCACCCATAGTAAGGAATATACCATAATACCCACAGCTTAGGGTCCTTAAGTTAATGCAGGATTTTCATCATCGACAGTAGTTTAGGATTTTGGGTGTATGCTTCAGGTTCAGGGTTTAGGGTTTAGGGTTCAGGCTTGGGGTTTCAGGCATTGGAGTCTTCGGGAACGCCGAGCCAGCAGCAAGTCGGCTTGATGCTGCCGAGGCTTCGGTGGCTCTCTGAAACTATGCCTTAGCCTTCTTCATGTCTTGCGCATTTGGTACCGCAGCGGGACAAACCGGAGCATCATCCATGATCAAGAATGCACCGCACTCCCATAGTTTAGAGTCTAGAGTACCTTATGAGGTTGTGGAGGCGTTTGTCCATCAACGACGTGGCCATGGCACTTGCCTGCCAGATCCTGTGGCTCTGTGAATTTCTCCGACTCGCCTTCGGCTCTGCTCCTCACCCATGTCCCGCCGACTCGACCCAAGATGCAGCTTGCATGGTATCAGAAGTATCAACTCCAAAGCTCTTGCCACACAAGCTGGAGTGTGACGATCAGTTCTGGCAAGTTCTTGATGCAATCCATCCTTTATCCTTGGCCCTCTCGTCTTGGGCCTCCTCCTGCGAGGAGGAGCTTCGAGAGGATTGCCAGGAGAAGTCGCAAGAGGCAGCGTTTCTGTTTGCCTGTGCGAAGGCGGCTCTGGCCTTGAAAATCCCTCTTCATCAAAGGTCCGCTTTGCTCTTGCTGCGCCATGCTGCTGGCCTAGCTGCAGACTCGACTTGGACAGGGCACCGCTCTCATGAAGAAGTCCTGCCATGCTTGCATCCGGCCAATGAAACGAGCAGAAGCTTTGATCAAGACTTGCTGGACACGGAGTTGAAGCAGGGGAGGCAGTGCCGTGGAGGCAGTTGCAGGGAACAGTGCGGGCTTCTCGTGCTCGACGATGGCCTGCATGATTCTGAGATCAGGGACCTAGTGCGTCATGCAGAGATCATCAAAGACCTGCATGGCACGCGAGACCCGGACACAAACAAGCTGGATATCGACCTCCACCTCTCTGCCCATCATCGGCAGGGAGAGGGACATTTGCTGTTCCTGTACGTGCTGGAAAAACTGCGAAGATTGATTGCACTAGCTGCCAACGTTCCCCCTTCGTGGGTTTCTTTCGCTTCGCACTTCCTTAGCCACCTGTTTTCGGATGAAAGTCCACCCTCGAAGGGAACGATACACTGTGACGAAAGCAGCTTCGATCGATTTCACTATTCTGCTGTGCTATGGCTGACAGCACAGAACTCAACCACAGGTGGAGAAGTTCAGTTCTATGATAGCGAGAAGCGGAATTGGAGGGTTACCGTGCAGCCGATACCTGGGAGACTGGCGATTTTCACTTCAGGTTGGGAAAACATCCACCGTGTCACTCCGCTTCTCGTTGGTGAGCGATGGTCGCTCCCTGTTTTTGCTTCCGTGAAAGCACCTCTGAACACCACTCGCATTTCAAAGGCTTGCCTGTGGCCAGCTAGCAGCAAGCAGTGGGAATATTGCCAAGATCGCATGGACCAGTGGCTGAACGCCCCTGAGGAGGATTTCAGCTGAAACTCACCGGCGCGCTGTCATTGTGATGGCTGTGAAGCCAAAAAGACCGATGCGAGGAGGCGAAAATAGCTTAACAAGCGCCGACCCGTAAATCTTGCAGTGGGCCCAGTCAGACAGTCTCTGCTTTATGCTGTCCACACCCTGCTCCGTCCTTCATACGTCGCTTCTAAACCCCAATCCCCATCACCGGAGACACTAAAGCCATGAAACACAATGAACCCTGCAGGTTTTCACCAACATGTCGAGAGAAGCCTTCCATATGCTTTGCAACCTAGGCTAAAGCGTATATGAAACGGAAGCACCACACACTCAAAACTGACACTGACACTATGCAAGCCCCTAGCTGGCCCTATGGTATACATGACGAGCTTAACCGCCGCGATAAAGGATCACTGCACAAAACTCTCAAAACATATACCCTAGACCATGCTAGAGCTACTTCGACGGCTTGTGCTTCAATCCTATAAAACCCTAAAGCCCCAAGCTCTAACTAAAACCTAAAGCCCCCTAAAGCTCTGAAGTCCTCAAAACCTAAAGCCCGAAAGCCCTCAAAACCCCAAAACCCTAAAAACCCTAAGAACCCTAAAAACCCTAAGAACCCTAAAAACCCTAAAAGCCCTAAAAGCCCTAAGTACTCTAAGCCCTAAAGCCCTCTTGGCCCTAAGCCCAGGTGGCTCGGAATCTCGGATGCGCCGACGTTCCCGGCGCCCGTGGTTCAGGCGATCACGGCACCTCTGAAGGCCTGGTCCGAGACTCCCCAGCTTCCCTAAAGGTCGTTTAGGGTTTCGGGTTCTGGTTTGGGTTGTAGGGTTTAGGGCTTAGGGTTCTGGTTTGGGTTTAAGGGTTTAGTGCTCTATGCTTCCCTAAGGGTCCAAAGGACCCAATAATCCAGTACTTTGGTTACGGATAGTAGAAACCTACCGTTATAGTTGGGATAGTACATGACCATTAGGTACTTGGACCCTTGGGCTTAGTTTTAGGGTTTTGGGTTTTGGGGCTTTCGGACTTTTAGGGTTTCGGACTTTAGGGTTTTAGGGTTTAGGGTTTAGGGTGCTGGTTTAGCTTTAGTTAAGGGTTTAGGGCCTTAGTATTTGGGTTTTAGGGTTCTAAAGCCTTGTAATATATGGGGGGGGGGGGGGGGTACTGGCCCAATTCATCATACTACGTCCTACTATAGAAACCCTACTCTCTAACATGTAACAATATAGGTACTTAGGAGAGTTTTGGATAGAACAAAAAGGAATGGAATTATGTGTGTATATATATACACAGCATGTATGAATGTGTACAGATATTGCTTTATTGATTTGTGGTTGGGGATATATTGGTCTATTGTTCGTTATTCTGATTCGGATTCAAGCTAACATGTATATGTATCCTTATGTGTGCATTTTAGCTTGTATGTAAATTAGTATCTATATGTCTATATCTGTATATAGCTGTATGTATGCATACATACATAACATACATACATACATACATACATACATACATACATACATACATACATACATACATACATACATACATACACACATACATACATACATACATACATACATGCATGCATTAATGCATACATGCATACATGCATACATACATGCATCCATCCATTCTTGCATGCATGCATGCATGCATGCATGCATGTATATATATATATATACATACATACATACATACATACATACATACATACATACATACATATGGGTGTGTGTGTCACATACGTATATATACAAATGTAGATAGATAGATAGATAGATAGATAGATATGCATGTATCTATGTGTATATGTATGTGCATATGTATATGTATATGTATATGTATATGTATATGTATATATGTATATGTTAATGTATATGTATATGTATATGTATCTGTATGTGTATACATATACGTATATGTATATGTATATGTATATAAATGTGTGTATGTATATATATATGTATATATATATATATATGTTTGTGTACGTGTTTGCGCGTGTACTCGTTCAGGCACTCATTCATTCACTCATTAATTCAGTCATTCATTCCTCGTTCGTCCGTTCATCCGTACATTCATTCATGTATTCGTTCATCCGTTCGTTCACTCATTTGCTCACTCATTCAGTCAGTCGTGCACCCATGCATGAATGAAAACTGATTCATTCGTTCATTCATTCATACATTTATTCATCATTCGCCCATTCATTCACGCATTTCATTTCTTCTTGAGATGGGTTCAGTCATGAGGCCATTCAATCATTCATTCTTTCTATCTTTCACTAGTTCAATCATTCTTTCGTTCTTTCATTCCTGTGGGTATAGATTTAGACAGAGATAGATAGAGAAGTTAAAGCGAGAGAGAGAGAGCGAGAGTGTCACATAACGGCATACATGTCGAGAGAAAGTGGCGCACACCCACAGACACACACACACACAGACACACAGACACAGATATACATAGGTGTGTATATATATATATATACATAGATATGTGTGTGTGTGTGACTGTACTGTAGGGTTTTACACCGTGTAATAAGGGCGTCTTCCCCAGAGGTTTCAAGGTCGGAGACTCCCAAATAGTTCAAGTTGGAATACTTCTTCGACTATCTTGTTTTCTGCTTATCTTTGAAGCTTACAAGGTACTCTAAACCCTATGCGAATCTAGAAAAGTCATGAGCTTAGTGGATTGCTTCTTCTAAGACCTTCCAGAATCCTTCCCGAACCCGAAAGCCCCGTCGAAACCCACTGAAACCCCAGCCCAGAGCCTGCGACGACCCGTGGCCCAGGCGAAGTTCCATGCCTACGGCGACGGCCAAAAGAGATTTGGCATGTTGGTAGTTCTCTAAACCAGGGCCCCTTCGTAGGTCCCAAAACAGTACGGCACCCTTAGAAAAGAGACCTTAAAAACCGGAGCTCAATTCAGGAAGCTACCCACGTTGAGGGAGCCTTCAGTATCTGTAAGTTGTGGGGATTTAGGGTTTCGGTTCTGTACGTTTCGTGGCATTTTGGGACAGGATCTATCAGGGTGCCATAGCCGCAGCCTTCCCTAAGGGGTTCTTGGAGTTTTAGGGTTTGGCTTTGGAGTTTTATCCCCTAAACCCTAAACCCCTAACCCCTAAACCCTAAACCCCTAACCCTATACCCTAAACTCTAAACCGCTGTAGGGGCTTCGGGAAGTTTAGGGTTCAGGCTTTTTTTTCGGATGTTAACCACGGGAGCCTCCGAAGCCGCGCATGAAAGGTGATACGGTACTCTTTCGAGTTTAGGGTCTAGGGTTCAGGTTTGGGGTTTAGGGTCTAGGTTTCAGGGTTTTGGGGTTAAGGGCTTCGGGGCTTATGTTCTATTACACTGCATAAACCCCGCCTTCATGTAGGTGCTTAGACGGTTTAGGATTTAGGGTTTAGGTCCCTGCCCCAAGGAAGTGCATCCACGTTGTTGGACCCGACTTCCGCAAGCGCGACTACACACGCGAGGAGGCGGCCGCTAAGCCGCGTTTTTTTTATGCTGGTGGCGGGCGTAAGGGCTAGGGTTAAGGGTTGAAGGGGTTAGGGTTTTTGGTGTTTAGGGCTTAGGCTTTTAGAGTTTAGGCTCTCCAAACCACAAATAACCATGTTAAAGACCCATATATAAGGAATCATGACAAGGAGCCCTAAATATGTAAGTTTCTGTCGGACCCGGGGCGATTTGACACCCTGAATCCCAAACCCTGGAGGGACTTGGTGTACCCTTACCCTCAAAGGACTCATATTTTAAGGCTTTTGGGCCCAAAGACCCTACTATATAAGGCTTTTGGGCGATGTTGATGCTACGAGGCAGGGTTTGGGGTTTAGGGTTTGGGAACCGGCCGAGGTTGCCGAGCTGGCAGAGGCCTACTTCAACGTCTTGGTGGAGCTTCTCACCAGCACAAGCTACGAGAGGCAGGCGTGCTTCGAAGCCCTACGATATGCGGCGGTTTCCTAGTGCATTCTCAGGGTCAAGGTATGTTAGACCCTATATCTATATATATATATATACCCATTATTTGGGACCATAGATGTACCCCCTAAACCCTACAAACCCTAAACCCCGGGTACAAGGAGGGTCCTGGGTGGTTCTCACCGGCTCGGCGATTGGTTTCAGGCTTTTGGGACTTGGATTTTGGTGGATTGAGGGACTTGGGGTTTAGAGTCTAGAGTTTAGGGACTTCGGGTTTAGGGTTGAGGGACTTGGAGTTTACTGTAGGGTTTAGGGTCTAGGGACTTAGGGCCATGCACATCCGTATCTGGCCGAGCGCTTTCTTGCAGGTTTTGCGGTTGTGGGTGCTAGGACAGGACTTTGCTTTGCTTTGGGGAGGGGTAGACGACATTGTTACACAGACACCCCGAACAATATCTCCATGAGACCCGTGTCACTCGGTGTTTTACAGTACTCTCGTGATGTCGGACCCTCTTACATAGTCAACAAACACATTCTTCATGTACCTCTACAGCTTTGTTTGGC
>CAJNJA010087230.1:0-14728 GCA_905231915.1 Symbiodinium necroappetens
TGCACTCTACTGCGCCTGCCCGCGCTTGCAGGTTGTGCTGAATAGTGCCAAATACTGCTACCAAAAATGCTGAAATAGAGCTACAGTAGTGCTTGAAAAAATCGTGCTAAAGAACATGCCAGTTGTGCAGATTTGGCAACATACAAGTGCTAACTCGTGTGAAATACATAAGCAAGACAAAGTTCAAACAACACGTGCATTTAGCGCAAACTGCCACATGACAACTTCGCAGACAAAAGGGCCAAGTCAAAAAGGGAACTACCTGCAAAGAACGCTCTCAGACCTAGGTAGCATCGCATCTACCAGTAATTATAGCTTGAAAAGCTTCCATGAAATTCAACCTAACAGCAGTGACAAGGCCATGCAAGCACAATTATCCCCTGCGGACTTGGAGGGCTCCGGAACATCAAACTGACGCCACTACCAACCTGAACCCATGACACTAGACGGATGATGGAAACTTCAAGCCAGCATCATCAGTTCTCAAGCCAGGCAGATCGCAGGCAGCTTTTATTATGCCCAGACACATGTCGCGACCGAGGCGCAAGTCACCAGGCCTTGCAGACAAACAGTCGAGCGATGCAGCAACTCTGCCCAGCTCGATGGACCATGATGCATGAGTTGCTGTTTGCACTCTACTGCGCCTGCCCGCGCTTGCAGGTTGTGCTGAATAGTGCCAATTCTGCTACCAAAAGTGCCAAAAAGAGCTACAGTGGTGCTTGAAAACATCGTACTAAACAGTGCTAGACCATGCCAGTTGTGCAGTTTTGGCAACATACAAATCCTAACTCGTGTGGAATACATAAACAACACAAATTCAGACAACACGTGCATTTAGCACAAAACTGCCACATGACAACTTCGCAGACAAAAGGGCCAAGTCAAAAAGGAACTACCTGCAAAGAACGCTCTCAGACTTAGGTAGCATCGCATCTACCAGTAATTATAGCTTCAAAAGCTTCCATGAAATTCAACCTAACAGCAGTGACAAGGCCATGCAAGCACAATTATCTCCTGCGGACTTGGAGGGCTCCGGAACATCAAACTGACGCCACTACCAACCTGAACCCATGACACTAGACGGATGATGGAAACTTCAAGCCAGCATCATCAGTTCTCAAGCCCAGACACATGTCGCCACCGAGGCGCAAGTCATCAGGCCTTGCAGATAAACAGCCGAGGAATGCAGCAACTCTGCTCAGCTCGATGGACCATGATGCATGAGTTGCTGCTTGCACACCCAAAGTGTGGTCTCAAAACTTTGATGCTGCCAATCTACAGCACCGCGGCGCTGCTAGTCACGTGTAAAGTCAAAGCATGCGACGAAGAAATCTCAAGACACGATGCAAGTAAATTAATACTCATTGCAACGATGTCGTGTCCAAGTTGCTTTCGTGTCTCCATCTTCTTCCTGGCATTGCGCGAAGCATTCCCAAAATTCACCATCCATGACCTAATCACCATGGCGCCTCAACTCTTCCACCTCCGATCGTAGATCTGTGATCCTGAGCACCAAAGCATGCAGGCAACATGTTAGCAAGGGAGGCGGTAGGCGGTGCGAAGCTAAGTTCTAACCAAGTCACTCGTTTTCCATTTGGAGATTTGTTCCGGCGCCAAGGGGTAGCCGGCGCGTGCAAGGCACCTGTTGCACAGCGTGGCAAACACACGTCTTGATTGAACATGTAACCAACGTTGATGACAGCACTGCTTCGCCAAGCTGCGCGTAAGATATGCCATAAGGCCCATGCTCGCACGGAGGAGCCAAAGCACCAGCTTGAACGAACAGGAGGATGAAAATGGCCGACATTGTGAGTTCGCGTGGCGGCCAAAAAGGTCGGAGACTTCTTGAACACTCACACAGGCTGCAGAAACTGAGTCTGCACAGTTCAAGCATGATTACAAACTGCAATGTCTAGGAACCCGATCCCATGTTTCCAGGAGCCACGCTACCTCCGTAGCGACGAGCTTCAGAAATCCCTTGACGCAAGTCAGCGATTTCTCCTATCCTCTGAGGTGGATGTGAAGGCTTAGAAGTCCAAAGGGGGGGCTTAGGGTTTGAGGTTTCTAAGGTTTCAGGAGTTCTCAGATCCATGTCCATGAATTGAACCCTTTGTGCCAAAGCTTGCGTCCACGCTGTTTCAATTACGTGACAATGTGGGATAGGGCGTGCTGCGCTCGCCAAGCTTTTTGCTACGCCAAGTATATTCATGGTGCAATTCGAACAGTTTGAGGCTGCTTTGGAGGCTCTGGGGCCCAGCATCACTTAGCACAAGCCTCGCGATAATGCCAATCCAAGCCACTGATTTGACGACCAAACGCATCGCTGCCACTGCGTTGTCTCAGGAATCTTGCATCTTGCGTGAGAGCCTTGGCGCGTCAGATGCCTTTTGCCTAACTTGCAAGACTCTGAAGCCGGTCTAGCATCGTCGAGTGCAGTGCATCTAGTGCGTCATCGTCTCCACCGCGAATGACAGATCCAGCACTGTGTGCGGGAAAACAAGCGGTCAGGACGAAGGCAGCAGCACAAGTAACTCATCTGCACAAGCTGATATGCTGTTGACAAGTTTAAAAACACTTTTCACCGCATCCTGCCCTGCTCGACATGCTGCAAGCCTGGCCCTCTTTCCAGATCCCGCTGGCACATCCGGATGTTATAGGTTCGCATCGGTTCGCGTATATGTATATATGTAGATAGTGCTGAAACACAGAACTCAGGCTCCACATCTCTGACACCGGACAATCGAGCGCCGGACAGCTTGCGCGTGCCTTTGTGAAGTTTATGATCCTGTCTCCGGCCAGGCAAGGAACTGCTCGCTGAGAAGCTGTCGTTGCCGCGGAGTCTTTGCCTCAGTTTCGACTCACACACTCGCAAAGCAGGCATGGCGCACAACGTCCGACATTGCTACTGGGACATGCCAGAACCCCGGGCAAAACTGACCAAACCAGAAACTAATCCAACAGCACAACACACGGCGATAACAGTCAGTTGAAAACCCAGCGGTATGGCTTGTCCACCTGTCCACATGGTCACCTTGCACTGGTGTCATGCAAGGGTACTCCTATTTCAAAAGATTGTCGATAGGACATAGAAGATTGCAAGTACGGGGTCATTGCCCAAATTTCACATAGCAAGAAGTGGACACGTAAAAGTCATGCAGACCGAATGTATGTACGTCGTTGAGGTACGTCCCCAAGGCAGATGCGCAATCAGAATTCCCATGTCGTCATGCAGTTGCACAGTCAAAATTCATATATCGTCATGCAGATACATCATGCTCAGACAGACGCAGGCCACTGTATGTCGCCCCTCTAGCGCAAGGGTGCTCCAAATGGTCTCAATGCCAGATGTGACAGGCGCGTACTCATCCCTCAGTTGGCTCGGTGCCGTACTTCCATCGCCGCCACCAGGCATCACTGACTCATCACCCAGGGTTGCAGTGTGAACACAAGCCAAGGCCCGGGTCTGCTGCCCATCTCGCAGCGGATACTGTACTGCACTGTTGTCGCCACCATAGTCGGCTACCCCCAGATGGCCACGGGTTGATCACTCTGCAGGGCGGTCATTGCACCAATAGAGGCTTGGATCTGCCTCTCGTTCCTCATTTGTTCCCGCACTTCAACGTCGTCGCCGCCATGGCCGGCATCGCCCCAACTGTCGACAGAGTCATCCCCCAGGACGGCAGCAAGGACTGTGGTGGGTATATGGATCTGCTCCACATTCCTTCGCAGATCCTGTACTTCACTGCTGTAGTCACCAAGCCAGCATCACCCCAGGTGACGACAGATCATCGCCTTCCCAGGATTGCAGCGAACGCATGAATAACGCCTGTTTTTAGCTCGAAAGGAGCTCTCGCTCGCTGTGGCGGCCCGTCGACTCATCCATGGCTAAGAGGCGACACGATGGAGGGTAGGGTTGAAAGTTGGGGCATGGGGGCAAAGACAACCAGAACCCAAGACAATCCTAAGGAAGCCCCGACCCAAGGACCTCAAGCACAAAGAAACCGAGGGCAGCAGGACTTCGCAGCAGGCGACCCCGTCAAGCATGTATGTAGGGTGGGGTGGAGTGGCGAGTACAAAAGGTTTGCCGGAGGAACGATGGAAGGGCCTTGGCGCCGATGGCGATGCCATAAAGATTTATCACCGTTTGCAGCCACGCTCATCTTATTGCTGCTCAGATGTTGTCCAACGCAGCGACGGGGTAGTTAGCATGTGACACACAGTAATCACCAGCGGTCCGTCATCCTCTCCGAACCCTTGGTTTGCCTAAGAGCGCATGCCTTTCCGTCGACTGTTTTGCTTTGTCGCCCACAGTGTCCAAAGTCGTGTCGTCGCAAATGACCCCTACATGGCCAGCGACGCTCTGGGCAAAAATATAGGCTGTACTGTACTGCAGTCCCCTGCCGTGCTGCACAGACCGCACGGCAATGCTGCATCGACGCTCCTGCTTCACATGATCTGCGTGGTTGAATTAAAAACGAGAATTCATGTACTCATGCAGGTGTCTGCATGCATTCATGTATTCTTAGTGCACGCAAGGCAGTGAAGACGTGCGCCCTCATGTGCGGAGCAACAAGCAGACTCCAAGCAAATGTACGGTGCATAAATGACCGGGCGAAGGGCACAGCGTCCAATCACTTAGCCTTAAATTCCAGGGCGGGCATGGACTAGTAGTCGACAGCATTAGCAGAAACAAACACCAAATTACGCCAAAGGAACAGTTAAAAACAGTAAGCTCTGAACCCAAACAGCTAAGCTTTCATCCCAGTCACGGCAAATGCTGCAGGTGTATACTACACTCATGTACACGGTGTTCATGCAACATGCAAAGAATTCAGGCATGCAGCCAAAAGGCTCTCGTGGTGCACGTGACATGCTGCGTGCAAGCAGACATCGTGGTGCTCGTGCAGTGCAGAGTCATGCAAGACATGCTGTACATGCAAATACTACAGGCAGAACATGTCATGCTACGCAGGAGTCTCAAAAGGACCTAGATGTACCCCATCGCTGGTATACTCGTAACGGAAGAAGAACTAATCAAAGGCAAGTAGAACAGCTGTTACTACACATGTTCAGCGACGGGACCCGTAGGGAAACGCAGGGGGGCCAAGGACCTCGTCTTCAGACGTCAGGACCTCCCTGCCGTTGGACAAAATCACTCGCACCAGGCCACCGCTTGTCGTGAGTGGGATGCGCGAGGCCAGGTTTATGATAGAGGGTGCCGCGGCCGCATTTGGGGCAGCTTCCTGGTGTGTCGGACGCACCTCAGTGACTCGTGGCTGCCTCAGCTGGTCTCGGACTTCGCGCAGATGGCCGGTGGTCTCTGTCGCCTGGTTCACCAGCTCCGAGATCTGGTTCTGCATGTTGCGGCCTATTTCGACAGCCTCCGTGACTCCAGTGGAGTCAAGAGGGCGGTTGCCCATCGCTGCACCCATTGTAGCCACCGCCTGCTGCAGGCTATCCAGGGCCTTGGTGTTGGAACGTAGCGAGGATTGCCAGTCCCGCCCCAGTTGAGCCGTCTCACCGATGATCTTGTTGGTGTCACCCTGGAGAGAGCCAAACTTCTCTCGAAGCATGTTCTCTATCCTGTCGCAGTGTGCCATGAGCTTGGTACATGCCTTGTCCCACGCCACCACCGTGGCTTCCACCTTGTCCAAGGCCGCCTTGATGTCCTGGGGTGCTTTACCCAGGTCCTGCGCAGTTTGCTTGAGAGCCTTTTCGACTCCATCCAGCTTCTGGTTGAAGTCGTTGTTGATCAAGTCAATCCTGCCTTTGACACTGGCCTCGAGGGCGTCGAATCGCGTCTTGAGGGCACCATCCAGGGTGCCGAAGCGGCCTTGCTCCGTAGTGTTGGCGTTCTTCATAGCCTGGGCCAACTGTGTTTGCAGGGCTTCCACTTCTTTGCCAACGGCTCGAATTTGCTGCCCATGGATGCCCTCCATGTCGTCACGAAGAGACTTGAGTTGTGTCTCCATGTCAACCTGGTACGACTCCAGAAGCTTCTGCAGGTGCGTCTTGGCGTCATCTGCAGCATGGGGGCTAGTGGCAGAGTCTTGCTTCCCTACTGCTTCACAAAGAGGTTGCAAAGCCGATTCCAGCACTTCTGCAAACTTGTCTTCTGCAAGCTGGCTTGCAAGTGAATCCATCACCGGTTGAAGCGACGTCTGCAGGATTTCAGGCAGCTGTTCCTGCAACTGCTGGGCAAGTATCTGCCCCACCTGTGCCTTCAGCAAGTAGTCGCCACCGGGGGTGGAGGAGCGGCGGAAGCATGACATCAACGACACAAAGCAGACTGCCCCGATGCCTGCCAGAATCATCTGTGGCGTCAATAACTGCATGTGAGCTGGTCCCATAGCCGCCTCAATGACTGTCATTCCCGAATCCATGAGGGAGAAAGGCAGAGGCTAAGGTGGGTCCTAGGGGGGACGGCTCGAGCTGGCCAGAACCTGCCCATCACAGCGGATGTACTCCCGAGAAATCAAAACATGGTGCACATCATCCTAAGGCCTGTTTATTTCGTGCCGTCCTGCCCCCCCCTCATAATCGCCATGTCAGCTTCCCAAAGTCGTGGCCGCAAAGGAACTTCTGAGGCACCGACCGTTCATGTATAGGCACGTGCTGAGACTACTGTGACTGAAGCATGTTTTGAAGGAATGTATGCAACTCCTGCTCAATGAGTGACATCGAAGTGCCTGGGTATATTGCATACCTTCTGACACCGCGGCCCCAAGACGTGGGCTGGGAGCATTTAATGCTCACTGATCCGATCTGTACATGGACCTCAAATACGGACAGAGAGGAAGCCTGTCATGCATCTACGTATCTATTTATCATGTACATGCAGTAATGCCCCTAAATTAGGCAAGCACAGGTGGTGTGTCATGCACATGCAAGGCTCACAAGGACAAGGCAGCTCACGGCATTGGTAATACATGCACATGCACGGGCTCATGCATATACGACGATTTCATCCACCCCTCCATCACCACACGACGAACGCGCATTCTCATTTCATCCATCACCTAAGACATTATGCATCTCATGCAGACAAATTATTAAATTCGAAATTCAAGACTTCCTATCCAAAAGCGGCTCCGCTTCTCATCATGCTACTTTCCCGTCGAGCTCACGGGTTGCAGGGCTGTGGTATAAAGAGCACATCGTCCTCTTCGTCCGAAGAGGAGAGGCACACGTGTACGGTCTGCGTCGAGGACTTCAAGGCACCTGCCGGCCACTGTCGGCGCGTTGCATGTCTCGCAACGAAGCCATAGTCCGCAAGGCCCTTTTGTATTTCCGCAGCCCCACGCCACAATGAGAGGTGGCCTTTGGCTTCGTCATCGTTGTTGGGGACCGCAAGTCCCAGTATGCGTAGGGATGCCATGTCTTCATGTGATAGATTTTGCCATCCTGCCGGAACCCATCCTAGAAGCAATGTGCGGTCCCTGCCATCGGTGGTCGACGCATGCCAGAGAAGGCGTGCGCTAAGTCGGTACCTTTTGCCCGCAATGATCCGCCCCAGTCTATTAACGCCATCGGGGCACATCATGGGGACAGATGTCCCTCCTGGCGCATCCGGCGACAGGTTGCATAGCAGCGTAGGCAGAGCGGAGTTGCGAACGTCCTTGTGGGGGTCCATGCATCTGTTTCTCTGCAGCTGTATAGTCAGGAAGGCATCCCCTGGGAATTCCTGCGTAAGGTGCTGTGCCAAGAGCCTGGTGACTTCGGGGTAGTCATGAGTGGCCGCCCTCACGCCCGACTTCACCCTGACGTATGCCCCAGTTGTGAAGGGCTCCTGCAGACTATCCAACAGCAAGGTCGCCACTCTGTATACCTCTTCGTATCCCGGTTCCCCATGTTCTAAGTACTCCGCAGCTAGTCTTTCTGCTTCCATCGGAACAGAGAGCAAGCACCTAGAGTCAACGAAGCAAATGCCTGAGCCGAAACTGCAACTGAGATAGGCGTGATCTACCAGGGAGCCAGGTTCCAGAGAGCATCCGCTAACTGTCTGGCATCATCACAAAAATACGCTTCAGAGAAATCCTGGCTCCTGACCAAGTATTTAGTGTGGTGAGGGGGCAGGTCAATCCCCTCGTACAGCCGCATCCAAGGCGAGTGCGACTTCAGAAGCGGCGGCAGGTATAGATTCTCAATACCCTGACGATCCAACAAGTTGAGAGCCTCAGTCATATCCGCGAAGAGCGAGAGAGCCACCTGCCTATGAAATACAGAGCGGTGCAGGAGCTGCGGCGGGAGGAACACCGCATGGGCCTTACCATGATGGAGTAAGATGCCCCGTACCTTAAAGGCGAGCCTCAGCAGTGTCACACTCATGGCCACAACTGTGGGTTCAGGGGCTAACGAGTGTACAACCGTCCCACGTCCGGCATTGACGCCGTTAGTCAAGAGGACCGCACACCTGCCTTGGTCAGCCTTGCCCCAAATGAAAGGCATGCTGAGTTTGGCAGGCTTGATGGTGTGCAAGGGCGTACTGTATGGCACCTCAGTAAAATCCTTAGAGGGGCGGAGAAAACACTCGATAATGCTCTTCTTGTGTTTGACAATGACTACCTGCTTCTGGAGCAGATAATCAAAGGTCGGCACAGCGTCGTCAGGCACCCAGTGGCTGACCCAGAAGCCGAGCATGATTGGACCACTGGATACGGTCCTGAGCGAAGGTTTCCCAGGCCGGGATGTGCTGGGCCCAGTCCCACGTCTGGTAGATTCGTTGGACCCTCCTTACCAGCAGGTCCGTCGTCCATGATGCGCGGACCTCGGGTCCTGCGTGCGCGGCCCCGACCGCCCTGAGTATGCGCATCATAGGCTGCGCATGCTGGGTACGGGCTAGGTGTCCCAGGTAGGACCATTGCCTGAGTAGCCAGGTTTTGCGCCAGTCTGGGCCACCACTTTGTTTGCAAATTAGCTTAACTGCGCGGCGACGTGATATGACATTGTCTACCCAAGGCATGAGCGCGTCAGTGGGTAACCTAAAAAGGCTGAGTAAAAATGTGTTTTTGGCAGCTTCTATACGCCTGAGTGCCACCTGGTTAGGCATGAGCAGCGGCGCTGCCCACGCCCATTTGGCCGTGATGAACGTCTCAAAGATCAAGAGCCGTACAGATAACGGTGCTTGCCCACAGTCCATTATCCGCTTGAAACCATAATAGGCATGATTTGTCTTTCTGAGCAAGTGCGAGATGGTGAGTTGTGGGCTGGGTGAATGCGAAAGGGGAACTCCCAGGAAAACCAAGGAGGTGTCCACCTGCAGTGGGGTAGCCCTACCTCGCAACCAAATCCCCGGGGAGCTCCCATCGTGTGCAGTCATCGCACAGCTCTTGTCTGGGTTGACCTGGAGGCCTAAAGTCGCAAGAACATCGATGACTTGCTGGAGCTTACTCTGTAGGCTTGCAGGCGAGTCAGCGAACAAGATAATGTCGTCCGCATAGATAATGAAATGCGGAATTGCTGCAAGCTTCGTCTGGTCGCTACTGAACTGCTCACTAAAACGATCATGCAGGGGGCCCAGAAAGTAATCTATGACCCGACTGAAGACATCGGCAGAATATGCAGTCCCTTGCATAAGGCCCCGATGCATGGGGACCACGTGCCTGTGCCCTCCCAGTCCTAATTCAACCGACGTACCATGTAGCAGCTGGAAAAGAAGTTCACACTCCTTAGCAGGCCTGCATGTCATCAGCCATCTGAACACAGCCAGTTGACTGATGCTGTCAAAAGCTGCCTTGATGTCTATTTTCACAGCGTAGGACCTGCCCGTGATCTGCTTCAAAAGCTGTAGCGCCGCTTGCGCCGCCATAATCCCATCTGCGGCTTGCACTCCTGGTCTGCATCCAATTTGGTGGCCCGTGTAGGGCGGGGCCGCCTGGTGAACACGAGCCATAAGCACTTTTGAGAACACCCGACAAAGTACGGGTGTGAGGCATATAGGGCGAAGGTCTTTGGGCTGTTGAGGCCTCGGGACTTTGGGCAGGAGAACAATCTTGCCTTGCTTCCACGTCAGCGGGAGGGGGGCTTCCCCCCGCATAAGTGCCGTAAAGAAAGCGGGTATCCTAGACTGCTGGTCCTGGTTGATTAGATGGATGACCCCCTCATATGTGACTCCGTCCATGCCCGCAGAGACACCATTCCTGGCCCCTTTGAGCGCCTTCAAGACTTCCTCTTTGGTGACAGGTGCAACTGAGGCGCCGGCATGCCTTTGTGCAAGACTATCCCAGTGTTGGTCTGAGACTGGTGCTTCGCACGTGCTGTACTTGTCATCATAGAATTGGAACAACTGTGTGGTTGCTTGTTCTACACCTCCACATCGTTGGATGTAAGACCCCTCTGTCTGTGCGCCTGCAGCACTGGCACGCATGTGTGCAATTGCCCTACAGTTGCCTGACCGAGCTTCATGTAGGAGGTTTTGTTTGTGGTTTGCCTTGGCATCCACTCTCTGCTGGTGTATCTCTTGCATAAGGGCCGCGCGTTGCCAGGTGTCCTGGCTGCACTTGCGACGACGGATGAGATCCTTAATATGGGGCGGATCAACGTACCTGAGAGAAGGAGGTCGCGAACTAACTCCCTCAGCGCGGAAAGCCTGAGCCAGGACATTGTCGTCCCAAGAGCTGAGACCTTGAAGCTGTTGCCACAGCTTGTCAGGAGCAACATGCCATTTACCACACAATGTTCTGGGGGGTCTCTTGCGCGGCACGGTGCGGCGGAAGCGAAAGCGAACCTTCATGCAGACGGCATTGTGATCGGATGGGAGTGCCACCCGAAGGTCCTCTCTTTTGGAGAACGAGACCTCAGCTCCTCTGATCTGGTAAGCGATGAAATCGATAGGGGATTCACTCCCCCTCGCCACCCACGTACTGCCGAGGGGCGGGCTGGTTTGGAGCCCAGTCTGAAAGAGCATTTCCCTGTAGTGAAGCATGCCTACGAATTCGTCATGCACTGCATGCAGGTCCTGATTCAAATCGTGTCCTATAATTATATTCATGTCCCAAGCAACTCCAGTGAGGTGAAACATGAGATGACTGACACCTCGTTCCCACGTCTCAGGGGCATCTCGCCTCTGCTGATGAGGAAAGTGCAGGCTCATTAAGAGCCAGGGCGTGTCATGCATGGTGCCATGCAGTATGATACCAAATTCATGTACATGTACATGCTTATGAACGAATTCCAGATCCAAAGCGACCAAAATCGCCGTGCACCTGTGACTCAAAGAAGGATTCGCAACGAACAGCTGATACTCACGCCCCGCTACAGTCTCTGTATCCACTTTAGAGCTGCCTTCACCCAAGTTCCGGACATCTCCGAGCTCCTGCAGACACAGGACGTCAGGGGGCCTTTCCAGGCCATGCAGAAGGTTGGACACATGTTGTGTCCCCTTGCCGTGTAAATTCCAAGTGTAGCAGTCAATTTCTAACTGCTGCGCAGTGCGTTGTGTGTTGCACGGCTTTGGGGTGCCATGCCACCCAGTGTGCTGTGTATTGCACGACCTTGTGGTGCAATGCGGTGCACTTTGCTGTGCTCCCCTCCCGGCCTCCTATAGTACTCCATAATGCGCAAGGATAGTATCTCTATCTACACCGAGGCACGCCTGCATTTGAGCAAGGTCAAGATACCATCCTGTCTCATTCCCCCGAGCGTCTATGAGCATTAACGTGTCCCCACGCCGTGTGCGGTGCTCGATGTGGTGAAGGACCTGGGTGGTCCCCACCCATACCCGGCCTCGCCAGTCGCGATCTGCCACCGTTGCCCCAACGTGGCGCACGCAGAGCTCGTACGTAGATATGACTGCTCTAACCTTGGCACGTTCTTGGATAGAGCGATTCCTGGCCGCCCAGAAGGAGCAGTTTTCTTGGCCGGGGGCCTTGCTGGCAAAGCGCTGTTCCTTCAAGGCTTGCACGACCACTCCTTGGAGTTTTCGTTGCTTCCAGATGTCCTGCTCTGGATAGTTCAGTTCCACACGGCAATACCCACATCTCACATAAGGTATGTAGATATTCCTAATCAAGGCACCCCCGTCCATGCATGCAAACATCTGTCTGACATCTTCTTCGATTAGTTCTCGTTTGCACTCATTCCACCCTCCTACAACAATTTGCATCTCGTCGACGTCCTGCTGGGGGCGGTTTCCGTATTCCGAACGGGGGGTGTGGGGACCAGTTCGGTTCGGAGCCGGGCTGACGCTACGTGTAGGAGGAGCCGATTTGAGGATGTTTAACTCCTTTTCTAATTCCCGAACCTCATTCCTCATCTGTTGCAGGGCATGGTCCTGCGCATCCGCTCTTCTGACCAGATGTTCCTGACCGGTGCCAAGTTGCCTGATCTCAGACTGCAGGTTCCGAAGGCTACGGCCTGAATCCTCCAACTGATTTTGCATGCCTACCTGCGTTTGAACCAGTTGCTCAAGTTGCACTCGGAGGCTTCCTACCCAGGAGGGCTCATCTAAGTCGAATCGCTGGGGCCCAGGACCTGCTGCGGGCGGGTTGGCCCCCGAGGGCCGTGCCGAGGCCGGTGCTCCTAAGTCCGTGACTGCAACCGCTTCCTGGGGGCCTCCGTGGAACAGGGGAGGATACCCTCCGCCGCCTCCTGCGCCTCCGAAATGCGGTGCTCGCAGAGAGGGCATCTTAGAGCCGTTGGCAACCCTGGCCCTTTTCTCAGGGCTGGCTTCATGCAAATTCCTGATACTGTCGAGACTATGATTGCCATCTTCCGGAACTGCAACCTGATGCGAGGGAGGATTCGGGACCTCCAAAGGTGGTCCCAACGCTGCAGTCAGGGCAGCTGCAGCCGAGTTCGCATCATGCAACAGCTTAATATCACTGGGGCCATTGTTACGCGGTGGCATTCTGTGGGACGGCTCTCTCTCCCTAGCTCTCCCTCGTCTTCCCTCGTCCACTTCCATGGGAGGAGGGCGCTGAGAGTTGTCAAGCACCGTTTCACGAGCCCCCCCTTCATCTCCAAGTCCCCCACCCACCCCAGCGGCAGGCTCACGTGGCATAAAGGCCTGCATAGGCAGGGTAGATTCGTCCGTCATGTCGCAAATGGCAGGGAGCAGGGATCAGGGAGCAGCAGAAGCGCACGGTGCCAGGGTCGCAGCAGGAAGAGACGTGAGTGAAGCAGCCAGCAAGAGGTCCCCAGGTTTTTGCAGCGTTTTAGGGGTTCAGGGTTGAATGCCCTAATCCTGATAAGTTAAAGAAAAGGATTAGGGTTTAGGGTTCAGACCCCGCCACACCGTATCAACACAAACCCTTCTGCTAACAGCTCAGATCTCTAACCTAGTCCAGCCCCTTTTTGAACGAGGTCTCTCTGAGCCACTCTTGAGCCAAAGTTTAAGTCCGAAAGTAAGGGAAATGAAACTTACAATCCTTGCTGTTGTCGCTGCATTTGTGCTTCCTATTGCCATCCTTCCCTTTTGCTCTTCACCGGGCGAGATTATGCAACACTGTGACGGACGCTGAGGAGGAGAAGTGCAGTTTCATGCTGTTGTTGCAGCACTGGCAGCAGTCGGATCGCCCACAATCGTGGTGTTAGTGGCGCAGAAGACACAGCAGTGATCATCGTTGTTGTTGTTGCGGCCCGGCAGTAGAAATAGAGTGCACAATGGCGCGATGATCACTATGATGATGGAACTGGTTGCCCTGTCATCGTCGAGAAACCGGGAGGTGCTACCTGCAGCTGCTTTCGAATGCTCCTGAAATGCTTAAAATAAAAGAAGAGACAGCCCTGGAATTGGAGGAACGGTTGGCAAATTGCACGCCCGGTGGCCAGCTCTGAAGACTATACCGTACAGTATATACCATATCACCGCTTCCACCAGGAGCCGTGCGAAGATCCCGATCCGAAAAGTCTTCGAACTCGAACTCTCAAATCAGGGGACTGTGCATGTCGTGCATGTGATGGGAGCACTTCTTCCGTCTCAGTGCACCACTAACTCGGTACGAGGGGCTGACTTGGCGTCCGAATTCATCGCTGCATGGCAGAACACACTCTTCGCTATGCTCGAGGACGTGAGCCTGCTTGCGTAGCCACGCTCCTCGGTAGCAGCCGCTTTTGGTAGCATGGCCTTTCTTCCCCGCGCAGGCCGCTGAAAAGTCATGACAAGTACAGACCGATCCACACGGCATGCACTTCTCGACCGTACCAATCTACTAACGGTAACAAAGTCGTATGACACGAACTCCCGTCAACATGACAGAAGAGCATAGATCGACCACGAAGAAAGAATCACCCTGCTAGGTCTACGAGCTAAAGAAATCTGCAGGTACGCGTCGTCAAGCAATCACAACATCACAGCCCTAGCACCAACCGCGAGGTCAATGAAACAGCGAAGCTACCAACACAACTTCCGGCTTGCAAACCAGACGCGGATGTCGCTCATCATTCGCAGCATGTGCAACTCGACGATCTCCTGGTGAAGGGATTAAGTCGTGAGATCGTGCGATTTGAGGATGCAAGAGTTCGATGAGCTCGGGTGGGAGAGGATTAAGCTCCAGATTGGGGGGTTCCGCCTTAGATGTTCGGCCAGCGGCAAGCCCAACATCCCTCTGTTGGAAGTGGAAAAAACAGAAACAGCAACATCCAGCCACACGGCGGCTGTCCAAAAACGGCCATGCTTGTACGACGATGGCGAAGCAGCAGGCGAATACGCGTGATGACGTAATACAATTGTAAATAGATGAATATATAAATAAATATATGTGTGTGTAGGTATATGTATGTATGTATG
>CAJNJA010087241.1:7311-17722 GCA_905231915.1 Symbiodinium necroappetens
TAGAGCTTAGGGTTTAGTGCTTAGGGTTTAGGGTTTAGTGTTTAGGGCTTAGGGTTTAGTGTCGTGTAGAACACTATCCTATATTCTCCCATGTCATATTATGACAGACTCTACTATTCAGTCGTATACTACAGCTTAGGGTTTGGGGTCTACCGGAAAGTCTGAAGCAGGGGGTTGGAACTAAACCCTAAACCCTAAACCCCCTAAACCCTAAATCCCAAACCCTAAAACCCTAAACCCTAAACCCTTCTCTGGGTTCCCTGCATCCATTTCAACGACATGGCCTCCCTGGAGCATTGCATCTGCGGCCTGCTCTGCAGGGTTTAGAGCTTGCTTATGTGCTCGGTCGAAGGCTGTAGGGTTTTAGCGGTTTGGGGCTGAGGGGTTTTATGGTTTAGGGCTTAGCGCTTTAGGGCTTAGGGTTTAGGGTGTTGGGGTGTCAGGGATTCGGGTGTTCTGAAGGGCTCTTGTGACGGTTCGCTATTGGGCCTTTTCGGATGCGCGTGTTTATATAAGCGGCCCAGGTCGTCTAAGGATTCTATGCAAGTCTATTGGGGTGCAGGGTTTGGGTAAGTTGTTTGGCTTTGAGGTTTGAGGGTTTGAGGAGTTGGGGCTTAGGGTTCTCTAGGCTTTAGGTTTAGGGTTTAGGGTTTAGAGTACTAGGCTTTAGGTTTAGGGTTTAGGGCTTAGGGTTCTAGGCTTTAGGTTTAGGGTTTAGGGCTTAATGTTCTAGGCTTTAGGTCTAGGGTTTAGGGTTCCAGGCTTTAGGTTCAGGGTTTAGGGTTCCAGGCTTTAGGTTTAGGGTTTAAGGTGTAGGGGTCCTCGTTTTGGAGTGTACTGTACAAAAACAGAACACGGGCCTCGGCAATCCGAACGCGTTGTCATGAGGTCGTTCAGGGCTGTGTGCAGTAGAAACCCAAGAGTTGGAAACCCGATAGCCTCAATCCTTCCTTATAAGAGTCATCTATATATATATATGTATTCATTTATTTATTTTTATGTGTATATATATATATATACATATAGGGAATCCCAGCACTACTTGTCCTTACTCCGGTTTCCAACTTTTTCGGGGTTACTCTACATAAGGGTTGAAAGTTGTTTCGCTTTTGGATTTGGGATCCTGGTTCCTTCACCCCTTCCCTGAAGGCATCCTCCCAGGGCCTTAGCATCAAAATAGCCCAAAAGCCTTATATAATAGGGTCTTTGGGCCCAAAAGCCTTAAAATATGAGTTCTTCGATGCTAAGGGCCAGGGCCTTATATTTCAGAGGGTGTTTGATGTTTCCTTTTCCTTTCTGAGGTTAGGGGATATCTTTTGAGCATTGCGCACCCGCTGAAGACCCTAAAGCCTAAACCCTGAGCCCCTAAACCCTACAGCCCGAAACCTCTAAACCCCAAACCCCTAAACCCTAAACCCCTAAACCCCTAAACCCCTAAACCCTCAGCCCTCAACCCTAAAGCCAAAACGTGCCCTAAACCCTAAACCCTCAGCCCTCGACCCTAAAGCCAAAACGAGCCTAAACCTTAAAGACGACATGAACCCTAAAAGGGGTTTAAGGCTCATATACCATATAGGGCTTCATAGTACAAGGGTATGGGGGCGCTTACTTTTAAGGGTCTTTTGGTCCTTAAGGAACCCTGCTGCTAGGGCCTCCTGGCGATCGCAGAAGGCTTGACCGAAGGCCACACACTGCTCGCATGCCTCCTTACCTCAGAGAGATTCGGTTCCGGTTTAGGGTTTAATTTAGGGTTTAGGCCTTACCTCCACACTGTTTGGGTTTCCTTTGAAAGGGTTTACTCTTTTAAAGGGGTTAGGGCACTTTAGGGGTTCTTTTTTTTCGGGCGTTTGGGGTTGAGGGGTTTAGGGCTCAGGGTTTGTAAAAGATCTTTCAAAGGGCTCCTTGTGGCTTTTAGCACCTCATAGGGTTTATAGGGTTTAGGATACCCTAAACCCTAAACCCTAAATAGGGGCTTTTAGCATCTTATAGGGTTTAGGGTTTAGGATTCAGAGGGTTTGGGAGACTGGGGTTCCTTGCGCTGAAGGGTCCAAAGGACCCTCGACTGAAAAGGGGGCTCAGTGTGAGGGTTCCTTTTTGATCTCTGAGGGCTCTACAAGGTTTAGGGCTTCGGCTTTCGGGGTTGAGGGTTTAGGGTTTAGGTTTAGGTTTTTGGGTTTAGGGTGTCTAGGGTTTAGGTTTAGGTTTTTGGGTTTAGGGTTTAGGGTGTAGGGTCCAAAGGACCCAATAAGAAGGTACTTTGGTCTGGGATAGAAGCTATGTAGGTTAATATTCGGGAGAGAAGATGATTATTCGGTACTTGGACACTTAAGGTTAAGGACGACATGAACCCTGAACGGGTTCCGTTTAGGGTTCCTCTAAAAGGGCAGTGTGGCTTCTACAGGGTTTAAGGTGCCGGGCATAAGGACGAAATCAACCCCAGTGGGTTTAAAGTTCATACACCATTTAGGTCTTGAAAGTATGAGGAGCCTGGGGCCCCACTTAGAAGGGTCATTTGGTTCCCAAGTTTTTAGGACGTAGGAGATGGGGTTTACGGCTCAGGGTTTAGGGGTTTAGGGTTTAAGATTTAGGGCTGTGGGTTTGGGGTAGTCAGTCACCTACTAACTGTCGAATTGGAAGTTTGATGTTTAGGGCTGAAATCAACCAAGAAGATGTTGGAAGCTTTGCCTTCAACGATTCAGGGTTCGGGTGCTTGATGTTAGGCTTGAGGGTTCAGCGTCCGGGAGCTACGCAGAGCTAAATTCCTTCGCAAAGCCTGGGAATTCAAAATCCCGAGATCCACAACCATAAGCCCCCCCTTAACCCTAAACCCTAAACCCCAAAACCCTAAACCCGGGGACAAGAACAACCGGCATAGTAAAAGGGCCTAGGCCTAAACATCTCTGAACTTCTCAAGCCATATACTTCTTCGCCCTAAACCGTTGACTCCCCGCTGTTGCTGTTGCGCTGTCACTGCATTTCCAGAGCTTTCTCCCCCTTCCTCTTGCGCTGGGCTTCCTTGGCCTGCATCTCCAGAGCATGTTCCCCATTGCTCTTGCGGTGGTTGGCCTCCCTCTGCAGACCATCCTCCTCCCTCGTGGCCTCCATCTCCAGAGCTTCCTGCCTGGGCAGCCTGCATCTCCAGACCATGCTCCTCCCCATTGCTCTTCGCCTCCATCTCCAGAGCTTTCTCCCCATTGCCCTTGCGCTGGGGCTCCGTCGTTTGGGATGAAGTTCCCTGCCGCATCGTAGTAGGGGAACCCGAAACGTGCACTGGGGCTCCTTGGCCTCCCCATTGCTGTTGCAATCCCTGGCCTCCATCATCTCCAGACCATTCTCCCCATTGCTGCTGATTTCCAGCTCCAGACCCCTAAACCCCCTGACCCCTAAACCCTAGAACCCCTAAGCCCTAAAACCCCTCAACCCTAAATCGCTTAACCCTGAAGCCTCCTGATCTTCGCACCAGGCTTCCAGGTCGAGGGTCCAACCAATCACAGACCCTAAACAACGAATAAGCCCAAAACATCAGCCCTCAAAGGGTTTAGGGTTTAGGGTAACCCTCAACACGCCCCTGATCCCTAAACCCTAAACCCCACTGCAACTAAAACAAACCTGCTGCGCTCAAATAGAAAAATCACCCAGCCCAAGACCCGAAGGGTCCATGTAATCATTTTCTTAGCATACCCTGAGGGTCCATGTGCCCAAATAGTATATACTTTGGCCTTAAAGTAGTCCCTATATAGGTACTTTGGGGCCAAAGTATATACCCTAATCTAAGGGTCCATGTACCAAAATCGTACATACTTTGGCCCCAAAGTACCTATATAGGGGCTACTTTAAGGCCGAAGTATATACTATCTGGGTACATGGACCCTCAGGGCTATAGGGTCTAGGGCATGCCCCCTGTCAAGTGGAACGCCCTGGTGCTCTTTGCTTTCTTTTAGCTGTCCTGTTGTTCAGCTGTCTCGTTTTTCCCTACACCCTACCTATAGTCTCCATTGTAGTTCCTTTTTTTGGTTTAACCAAATCTATACTAAGGATCCTAAAAGGTAACCCCTAAAAGGAGCTACAATGGAGACTATAGGTAAACCCTAAGCTCTCATAAAACCCTATGCCCTAAATCCCGGCAACCTCAATCCCGAACCCTAAAACAAAAAGCCTAAACCCTAAACCCTTATAGTAGCCCTTATAGAACCATCTAAGATATTTAAGAAACCCTTTAGAGGAGCCCCAAAACCCTAAATTATAGTAGGATCCCTAGCATGATTTAGGGCATATTCCCTAATTAAGGGGCTTTGGAGTATTAAGGCTGTGTAGCAGGACCAAGGAGCGCTTCAGGTAGCTGGTCATGCTCGACGCGTCCGCCGTGGAGCCGCGGATTCGCGCCTCTGCAGCCGTCGAAAAGGGTGAGGCGGCTTCGGGCATTGCCTACACCCCTAAACCCTAAAGAACCCCAAAAAGGTTCCCCCTAGGGTTCCTCCGGGCTTCTGGTGTGGGGTTTTGGGACGAGAGGACCCCAAAACGGCGTCAGGTGCATATGCCATATAGGGATCCATAGTATAAGGGTGTGGGCCGCTACTTAAACTAAACGCAAAGGGGCGCTGCCACTGGGTTCTGTAGTTTTGTCTGTCTTTTTTAAAGGACTTTACGATGCCTTATCTGGTTGTATGAGGCCTATGGTGTGATAGTGTTCTTTCACAATTTAGGTGTTTACAACGCCTGTAAGAATCCGTAACATGAAGGTTGCGGCCTTCAATGCTGTCCCCTGCTTCTCTGACAACTCGCGTATTAGCCAAGAAGCATAAATCCGAATTACGAGTATAAGGTCACCCCGCGAGCTTTTCCAACTGATTCTCCTGCGTCGCTACCTCGTTCTAAACTACCCCAAACTAAAACGTTAAATCCGAAACCCTAACACCCTAACCCCTGCTGTAGAACCTTCAGCCGTAACACCCTACATGCAATTCCTTGCATGCTCAAGGTTTCAGTAAGCTAGATTTGAACAGGGCTACAACTGGACTGCACGGAATTGTCCTTTCTATAACGCTACCTACAACAACCTGCTCATCAAGTCGCCTGACACGCTCGTTTCTGGTGCTTTGTGATACAGAGAAAACCCCCGTTCAGAGGCAGAGTGATGCCTTCAGGACCCGGATGACTTGAGCCACGTCGTACTGAACGGACCTGTGTGCAGGAAAGGGCTTGGGTGTATGGGTTAATTACGGTCGAGGGCTAGCTCCAGCTGAAAGACTTAACAGAACCTAAATGGTGCTGGGTTGAAGTCACGGCCAGCATCATCAAAGTAAACCTTCGCACCTACGTGGACCTACCAGTGCGGCTGCAAGGCGCTCTGGCAGTGGGCCATATACTGGAGTAGCCTATCGCGAATAGCCCCAACAGCAGCGTGCGGCAGCCACGGTAAGCTATAGTCATGAGATAGAGATAGGAACCAACAAGGCAACTAAGTCGCCCAGAGCATTCGAACACACTGACTTGGGCAGTTCACCCAAATCCAGGCTCGTATCCCTGAGCCCCACTCTAAGGACTCACATTCTGAGACTTTATGAACCCAAAAACCATGAAGCTCCTTACCCTAAAGGGTCCAAAGGACCCGATCATTGGGTACTTGGGTTCAGGGCAGTAGTCTTGTAGGTTAGTATTTGGGACACCCTAAACCGTGAACCCTAAACCCTAAACCCTATACATGAATATTTGGCACTTGGGCCCTTAGAGACATAAAAGAAACACCTCGCCGCAACTATGGCATCAACGGGTCTGCTTTACACCCTAGGGCCTCGGATTTAAAGATTAGTGGAGGGTTTAGGGAGTTTAGGGTTTAGGCTTTTTTTAAAACGCCCATTCTAGGGTTTGGGGCTTCGGGTTTAAGAGCTAGAAGACAAGGCCTTGGGGCAAACTATGCAGTTTTTGAGCTACCAATGCTAAATACTCCGACCCTAAAAGTACGATGTTAAGGGCTATACCCGGCAATGAAGGGGTCAGAGAGTGGCATTCTTGGTTTAAGGCTTCAGGCCTTAAGGTATGTTTTGCGATGATCTGCGACTTTCTGCAGTGGAAGGAAGCAGCCGTGTTCCTCCTGAGCACCGGGCAGCTGCATGTATGGCCTGGCACGGATGCTTAGGACATAATCATTAGTATCCTTTAAGGGGTTCCTTAAAGGGAACTATAAGGGTTCCTTTAAAGGGCGCTATAAGGGTACTATAAGGGTTTAGGGGTTTCGGGTTTAGGGGTTTAGGTTCCCAGAGAACCCAATATACCTTAATTAAGGAATAGACCTTAAATTATAGGGGCCTGGGCCTTAATATTATGATTTAAGGTATACTCCTTAATTAAGGGGTATTGGGTTCTCTGGGAAGTATATGTAGACAAACCTAGCGCTGCAAGGGCTCAAATTAAACGCTGTTGGGCCCGAAGACCGTGCTTTATCTAGAATGCTTCTGGGCTATTTTGAGCCTTAGGGTTGGTATGTGCAGAGGTCAAGACTTTTTTTTTCCGGTGTGGGTTTTTTGGCCAAACTTTGAAGCTTTCAGACTCGGGGACCCAAAGCCTTCCAAAAACAAAAAAAAACGGCAAACCTCGAACTCCCAAAGATTCTGCACACTTCGCAGGGTTTAGGGAGTAGGGTTTAGGGTTTCGGGATTCGTAGGGGTCTAAGCTATGAGGCCCGGATAGCTTAGAGTGTCGGGTTTTGCCTTTGGGGTTCCCTCCAAAAGGTTGCCCCTCGGGTGCATACGACGACCTCGAGACTCCAAAAAACCTTTAATCATGGAATATACCTTAAATTAAAATAGGATCCCTAATATGATTTAAGGTATATTCCGTAAGTAAGGGTTTTGGAGTATTAAGGGATGGGACCCCCCACCTCAACCCTAAACTGTAAACCCTAAACGTTTAAGGTTCAGGGAGTGTAGGCTTCGGGTAGGGCTTGAGGGTTTAAGTTGTCCACGAGCAATGCACTGAGGGGTTGATCCAACGCTTTGCGAGGGGTTACGGTTCTCTGCAGTGGTGTGTCACATCTTCGTTTTTTGTGTGTGCCTTTAGCCGGGTTCACATAGGTAGTTCTATAGATTAGGGTCCCCACTCTGAAATCCACTTTGCGGCCGAGGAACTGCAGCTGGAAAATGCCCGGCAGCGAAATGAAAGGGAAGCCCAATCCTCAGGAATTTGGGGGTTTAGGGTTTAGGGAGGAATTTGGGGGTTTAGGGGTTATGACATGGGCAGATGCGCTCAATCTGCATGTCGATGTGCCTCTTCTGGTTGTCAAGCTTACAGGCCCCACTGGTATGATGGACCCTAGTTTAGAGAACTAGTCACATGCTGATTACCACCATTGCTACAACTGTTGCTCCGTTGCATTACCACTATCTTTCCCTTCCACCAGTCACCTAGTGAGGGCTTCTGCCCCTTTATGCCTTTAAGGGCTCCTTTTTCAAGGTGCCCAAAACCTAAAACCCTAAATCCCTAAGAAGGGCTTAAGGTTTGGAGCTCAAAATTAGGAATCCCAGAGGCTGCATATATACTACCATTGTGGAATTTAGGTCCCCCAACCACAATAGGGTTTAGGGTTTAGGGTTTATGGCTTAGGGTTAACCATAATAGGTATGGTCTTGTGGGACCCAATTCCAGCATGGTAGTATTAATGGACCCTCTGGGTTAGAACCTTCGTCTAACTATGGCCACCATGACTCTTACTTCACAGAACAAACATGACGACTTCTTCAGTTCGTACGCCGTCTGCCGCAGAAATCTAGTTCGTGCCAGACTGCTGATCACGAGATGGAAGGTGCAACATGCACCTTTCTTCCTGGAACATGTAAATTATTCAGGGCCTTAGCAATTAGAAAAAGGTATTGGGGCACATTATAAAGCATACTTCTGAAGGGACTGTCAGGAGATAAATTCACGAATTCTTCCGACCCTTATCGCACTGCTGGTGGCTTCCCCAAAAAGTCCGAGTACCCAAATAGTAAGGTTTTAGGTCCCAAAATCCATACTCTGAGTGGTTTTTGGACCTTGAAACCCTACTATTTGGGTACTTGGACCCTTAGGGTTCCTTTTCTCGGAAAGTACCCTCAGAGACGACGTAACCCTCATCCCTCCGAGCCCTATACCCTAAACCCCTAGACCCCATACCCCTAAAACCAATGAACCCAAAACCACTAAACCCTAAACCCTAAACCAGGTAGCTTGGGATACTGGTTTTGGGGTTCGGGATTGAGGGCCATTGAGGGGCCCGAGGTAACTTCCCTAAACCCTAAACCCTAAATCCTACGGAATCCTACCTGACCCTTGACCTGGGAGTTCAAAAAACAAGGCGATCTGCAAGTACCCTCCATTCTATCTACAGGTGTATTCCGTGATTAGGGCTTAGGGTTTAGGGCGTAGGGTTTAGGATTTAGGGGTCAGGGTTTAGGGGTTAGGGTTTGGGGTGGATGGGGCTGTCGAGGTTTGGGGTAATGGTGTTTTAGGGCTCATCGCATGCTGGATTCATGCCTAGTCATCTCCAAACTAGGATCGGACGCGCTGCAATCAACATCTCCACACTCCCGAAGCCTAAACCCTATAAGCCCTGAACCCTTAATCCTGCCAAGCCCAAGCCCTGAAATGCTCCACCCGACAACTCCAAACCGTGAGCATCCAAGATTCGTGTGAGGATACTCAGGCCTACGTCAGTGTACGACGTCTTGGCAATCCTTGGACTGGACGGATCAGTTCCCCAGAGAGCCCAATATACCTTAATTAAGATCTTAAATAATGGGGGGGCCTTAATATTATGATTTAAGGTATCTTCCTTAATTGTATTGGGTTCTCTGGGTCTCCGTTGTGTTGTAGGGTTTACGCTTCTTCGGCGTTAAGAAGGAAGGGTTTGTTCTCAGGCACGCAGGCTTTTGGCAGTTTAGGCTACGACTGAGCACAGCTGATTATATACTATGACGTTGTGCTTAGTCATCGTAAGGTCAAAGCTAGAGCAACCCTTAATGGCAGACCTCAAACCCAAATCACCTACGCTTTTGAAGGACTAATACACGGAAACCATACTAAGCCCTAAACTTAATCCCTAAACCCCGGAACCTAAAAGGTGTAGGTTTCTTCGGGTGAGTTTAGGGTTTAGGGTATTTAGGGTTTAGGGACTTGTCCAGTATCCTGGGGTAGCTGAATGTTAGCCTAAGGGGCGTTTAACAAGCTAAAAACGTGCTAAACGCTTAACTACCCTACTACGAAGCTAAACAGATCGTCGTTCGCTTGTGTTCGTGTCCAATGTGG
Organism: Symbiodinium necroappetens; assembly: GCA_905231915.1. Taxonomy (NCBI): domain Eukaryota; class Dinophyceae; order Suessiales; family Symbiodiniaceae; genus Symbiodinium; species Symbiodinium necroappetens. The sequence continues at coordinate 16,591 of CAJNJA010087241.1, forward strand.
TGTCTAGAGGCACCTCAGTCTGTGCGAAGAAATCATGTCAATGTGATCTTGGAGTCTCTCGGTGGTCGCCTCCCAAAGTCTTACGTGAACCGAGACATAATTCATGAGCATCTCATAGTATCCTGGTCAACACCCCTGACACCCTGAAGTGAAGGCAGACACGCAACTATCATCTTATGGATGATATAGAGATAGTAGCATCGCCCTGGTAGTCGCGATAGTTATGGCATAAGTCTTAAGTTATGGTGTGCCGCCCAAAAAATCTGCCGAAGGCACACGACATACACCATACCTATTCCGATAACTGCGCAATTCACCCTCAACACCTTGGATCAGAAAAGTACAGGAACTCAACGTGTTCTTTCAATGCTTCCCCCATCAACCCCCTAGCTGCCTTTACTTTTACTAGGGGCCATCTACCCTGTACACGGAGGGTGGGTCTTTACGGGAGCTTCAAGATGCTCCTGTTTTTACGTAAATCAGGGTCTGAGGTTCAGGGTTTCGGGTTTAGGGTTTCGGGCTCAGGATTAACCACCGCGCTGAGGGTTTTGGGGCTTCGGGCTCCGATCATACTGGAAGACGTCGTCTTTGCCTTCAGTGGTATGGTTTTGGCGCAAGAGAAGCCCAGAACCCGAAACCCTCACGACAACAGTATCTCTTTTATACAACCCCCTGCAAGGCCGGCCTTGCTATAGACACTTCATGTTCGGCACGTCCGCAAAGCACATCAAGCATAGGCAGAACATAAAACGCAATTGTATAATTAGTACATATAGCCGATTTGTGTATGTGTATGTGTATGTATGTATATATATATATAGAGTTTTATACACCTACATTTGCATATCTATATGTATGTTTACATACATACATACATACATACATTCATACAGACATACATGCATGCATACATACGTACATAGGCTCCTCATACATACATACATACATACATACATACTTATGTACGTACCTACCTACATACATACATACGTACATACATACATACATACATACATACATACGTATGTACGTATGTACGTACGTACGTACGTACCTACGTACGTACCTACCTACCTACCTACCTACCTACCTACCTACCTACATACATACATACATATAAACATACATACAT
>CAJNJA010087252.1:13463-28819 GCA_905231915.1 Symbiodinium necroappetens
TAGTACTAGTAGTCATCGTCGTCGTCGTCGAACTACAGCAAACCGTGGATCATGCATTGCTGAAACGCAAGCTCCACATCTCTCCGATCCCGAGGCCCTGGCCTCCAAATTTTGGGTTTACGGCTTTACGGCTTACCAAACTGAACCCTAGACCATAAACCCTAAGCCTAAACCCTAAACCCTAAAGAGGTTTGCTAAACCCTGAGCTCCAAGTTCAGGGTCTAGGGTTTCGGGCTTAGTATCTGTAGCCCTATACCCTAAACGTCTAACTTGGGGTGTGGGGCTTAGGGTTTGGGGTGTAGCAAACCCTACACTTTACAAACCCTAAGTGACCTGAAAAGTGTAGAGTAAGAGTACCAGGACCCACCAACCGAACCCTGGTGATGCAAGCGTGTCATCCCCAGTCCCAGTCCCCATCCCGTAATTACACATACACCTCTACCCTAAACCCTGAACCCCAAAGCCCCTAAACCCAAAACCCTGAACCCTAAACCCCAAAGCCCAATACCCAGAGCCCTAAGCCCTAAGCCCTAAAGCCTAAACTCAAAACCCTAAACCCTAACCCCTAACCCGATGAGCCGAGGACTGCCAGGATATTCAAGCGAGCTTCGGCGATGTGAGGAAGATCTGGAGGATGGTCGTGGCATGGGTCATGTCGTAGCCTTGGACGCGTAGGGGTTTAGGGGTTTAGGGTTTAGGGTTGTGGCCTTGGGAAAGGAGGTCAGGATTTCTGTGTCTAACCTTGGGAGCCTGTAGCTTCAGGGTGAAGGGTTTAAGGTTTGACATTTAGGGAAGGCGGCTAATGTAGGAACCTGATTAAGAAACCCTGGCCCTAGAACCCCAAAATATTGGGATTCATGTAAGGAGCCCTAATAAAGACCCAAGGTTCCTTAATCAAGTTCCCACATTAATTAAGGGTTCAGGGTACAAGTTACAAGGCTTCAGGTTCAGGGCTCAGAGTTTTCGCTTGAGGGTGTAAGGCTGATAATAGACTCAAGGTTTCCGGCGCAGGCTACCGGATGCTTGGGCTCGTAAAGCATATATTGTATAGGGGCTTAAGTAAATGAATTAGGGTTCGGGGACAGGCATGATGCGATAATTGTCTAGGGGCTTCAAGGAGATAGGATTGCTACTTATTCCGAACTTTTTTCCCATCTCCAATAAGGAACACCAAGGAATAGCCTTGGTAATGCTTCCGGCTTTTTTTAACGTAAAATCAGGGAATGGTCGTGAAGAAGGTCCGAGACTCAAGAAGACCGGATGAGCCTCATCTCCCCTCAACCCTAGGAAGCTAGCCTTGAACACCGCATGGTAACTGCCAAACTGCCAAACCCGAAAACCCTTCAACTGAAACCCCTAAACCCTAAACCCTAAACCCCTAAACTCCAAACCCTAAACCCTAAACCCCTAAACCCTAAAACCTCAAACCCTTGTAAGCTAAGACAAAGAAAAACATCAAAACTCCACACAGAAGGCCCCAAACCCACCAAGCCCACCTCCTGCCCCTCAAACCCACGCTGATGAGAGCACGCTTATCTAGTTACGTACTAAACCCTACACCCTAAACACCTAAAACCATAAACCCCTAAAGCCCTAAGCCCTAAACCCTATACCCCTAACCCTAAACCCCCAAACCCTGACCTAAAACCTAGTTTGATGAAGATCGTGCCAGATTGCCGAGGACGGTGTGTCCCCCGGAGCCCTCGGAGTCCACGGCCGCGAGTTGGCAGAAAGCCCGGGCGGCCTTCCAATCGTTGCTCTTTTGGGTTTAGGGTTTAGGGTTTGGTGTTTTAGGGGTGTAGGGTTTAGGGTTCTAGGGTTTAGGGTTTTAGGGTTCATGCCGGGTTTGGGGTTTAGGATTTGGGGTTTTGGGCTTGGGATTTAAGGCTTAGCGTTTAGGTGTTGCGGTTAGGGGCTTTAGTTTTGGGGGTTCCGCCTTTTAGAGGGATCTAGCTTCTCTTGTGCGTCTCGTTCCGGGCTAGCTAAACTTTAAAGGGTCTGAAGCTAGGGTTTCGATGAGGGTGCCTAGACAGGAACCCTAAACCGTAAACACTAAACCCTTTAGTGTAGTTCGGCTTTTTGCGGGGTTTATAGGCCTCGGCCAAAGACTCCTACGCTGTGCCTGTTGAAAGGCTTCTTTAGGAAGGAAGGCTATAGAAGCTACACCTTAACCCTAAATGACCTACCGGCTTCAGGTCATAACAAAGAACCCTTTAGACCCTAAACCCTGAACCCTACATCCTAGACCCTAGACCCTAAAGCCTAAACCCTAGAAAGGTAGGTTCTCTAGAGTCCAGGTAAGGCTTTAAGGTGAGGGGTCGGTTCCCTCAGCTTATTTCAAGGCTTTCCAAAAGGGTTGCCTATAGACTCTACACGTGCTCATTGAGAAAAACATGAGGTTACCTAGATACTCTTAACTTATGCAGGGATCCTCAAGATGAGTTCAGGTAGGTTTAGGGGGTTTAGGGGTTTAGGGGTTTAGGGTTTCGGGGTTTAGGGTTTAGGGTAGAGTTGAAGGACTGAAGGTCTAGGGAAGAAAAGGCTCGATCTACGGTGCACTTGTATAGGGGTTTTGAGTTTAGGACCCCCTCAAACCGCTCAACAGCTGAAAAAATCCCAAAAGCAGCTGCGCTTGGGTGTGAAGTTATACCTAGGTTGCAGGTTGTGGACTTCCTTGGAGTCTCGCAGTCCTTACTGTTGATGATCTAAGTCCTGCATTACCTTAAGGGCCCTAGACTCTGGAAATCATGGTAGATTATACGGTATATTTCTTAGTATGGGTAATGCAGGATTTATGTCATCAACCTTATGATCTTGGGATATGTCTCTGAAATCCTATATTACCCAGGCGGGGTTCAAGGGCTTCGGGTTCAGGGGTTATGGGGCTTCGGGTTTAGGGTCCGCTGTAGGGGTTCAGGGTTCAGGCAGGCGCTCCACCACCGTGCTCGTGAAGATTCGTGGAGCCCTGTCGCTGTGTTTCGGGTTTAGGATTCAGGGTTCAGGGTTCAGGGTTTAGGGTTTAGGGTTCAGGGATTAGGGTTCAGGGTTCAGGGTTTAGGGTTTAGGGCTTCTCACATACACAAGATCATGGCCGTTACTTCTCACGGTTTGCCAGCATCACTGTGTCCTATCGGCACACGAACAAACCCAAGCATCGTCGGGTGCCCAGAGCCTCCACGTGGGCTTCAGGTTGAGGGTGGTGCACATGACAGGAATGAACGCGTTCTTCGCCTACCTGAAGTTGTGACGGAGGCTTCCGCGGGACAACAATGCCTCTGCGCTTCCTTTTTTGATGACCACCCGTCTGGCCCTCCAGGTTTTTCACTCGCAACCTCAGCAGGAAGACCAAGATAACTTTGGTCTTCCGGGGCTAATGGAACCCTTAAGCGAACTTCCTCTACGGGTTCTATAAGGCTAACTACAGCGGGGCCCGGGGTCCCTATAGAGGGGTTCCTACAAAGGAACCATGAAAGTTCAACACTAAACCCGGCTTCACGGCTTAGAACCGCCAAACTCCAGAGTAAACACCCGAGAAAGCCCTATACCCCTCTTAGAAACCCCATGAATCCCTGAAGAATTGAAGGCCGCCCAGAGACCGACCCCCAAACCCCAAACCCCAAACCCTAAACCCTGAACCCTGGACCCTGAACCCTGAACCCAAAACCCTAAACCCTTAAACCCGGAAACCGACCTCGTAGGTGACCATCTCGCTCTTGTGACGGAGACAGCTGTCCTTGCAGGTGCCGGGAGCTTGGGCTACCAAGATGTACGTGTTTTCAAGGTTTCGGGAGTTTAGGGTTTAGGGTTCAGGGTTTCGGCAGTAGGGTTTAGGCAACCGTGACACTATAGTGCTCTGCTTAACTTCGATATGTCTGGTAGTTAACTCTTCGGGCATCGATGACCTGGTATACAGGGTGTAACATCTTCCAACATGTGATGATAACTTATCCGAACCAGGTCTACGCAACGTCAAACTGATGCACACAATGCTCGAACCTGAATATCACAGATCTGTGATATTCAGAATAGTCTAGTAGGAACGCACCGAAAAACCCTTCATGAAGCCCAGAAAATCCACCGTAAAACTAGCTGCTAGGGATTAGGGTTTCGAGTATCCGCACGGGCACTGCGTTTACTGGAGCTTATGCGTGGACCCGCAAGGTTTAGGCCGTTTTTCTGCGGGGTTGATATTGAGTGTTACAAGCTTATCTCCGTAGCTAAGATTTAGAGTTTCAGGCCCCGAAACTCACCCTACCCTTCCCCTAAAACCGGTAAACGCCCCAAAAAGCCTTAAGGGGCTAAGCGGCTAAACCCTACACTCGAAACCCGAAACCCCTAAACCCTAAATCCTTAAACCAGAAACAACGCAAAGCAAAAGCCAAGGATCGAGGTAGGACATCAGGGTCTTCTCCACCGACGCATCTCGCTCCGACATCAGCGTCTGAGTGGCGTATCCTTGGATCTTGTGGCTTTGTTTCTTCGGGTCCGACGTTTAAAGTTGAGGGCTTGGTGCATTTATCCTAAACCTTATAAACCCTAAGCCCTAAACCTTAAACCCCAAACCCTAAACCCTAAACTTTAAACCCCTACGCCCCAACTAGCCTGAACACCCACTCCTCAGAACAATGAGGCCACGATACAGTACCATACCACCCCTTCTCAGAAAGCCCAGAGCCAACATCCGTATTCGGAACCCTAAACCTCAACCCTAAAAACCCTAAATCCTAAAGCCCTAAAACCCTAAAGCCCTAAAACCCTAAACCCTAAAACCCTAAATCCTAAACCCTAAAACCCTAAACCCTAAAACCCTAAACCTCTGGCCCGAACCCCGTAAATCTCACACATCGGAGGCCCTAAAGCCTGAATCTTAAACCACAATACGGTAAGTTTGCTCCGGAAGCCTGCAACCCTGAAGCTGAAGCCTTTTAGGACATAAAGGTTTAGGGCTTTAGGGTTTTAGGGTTTAGGGCTTTAGGGTTTTAGGGTTTAGGGTTTAGGGCTTTAGGGCTTTAGGGTTTTAGGGTTTAGGGTTTAGTGTTTGCCTCTAGGATCCTTAAAGGAGGGAGGGGGGGGAGCCAGGGGGGTGCACAGAATACAATACTCCCATACTCTCCCTACTGTTCATGATATAATCCCTGCAGTACCTTAAGGACCCTAAGCTATGGGAATTACGGTATATTCCGACTTCCGACTTCTTTTGGGGGGTTCTGTAGCGTCTCATCTGGGTGGATGTCAAAATTATGGCCCCTTTCTGGGTCCTTATCACAAAACTGTACTTCATGTTGAGTGTACCCAAAAAGAGACAATAATTTTGACAACCACATAACTATGATAGGGAAGCCCCCAAATAGTATAGGTAGTTTTTAAGGCCCCTAAAGTACCCACAACCAATAAACCCACGACCACAGCACCGGTCACCCTTAGTAGATCCTTAGCCAGCGGGCCTTTAACTTAAGGGACATAGGAGTCTCGGAGGCACTACAGGAATGTTCCTTAAATGTTGGAATCTCTGAAACCCTGCACCCTAACCGGCCCTGCTGCCGAGTTTCTGATAAGCAAACATTCTGCCATAGGGCTTTTCAAGCTGTTCCTGGACAGCTTAGGCTGGAAGGCGCACGGGTCTTGGGGATTTCAGGTGAGAGAAGTTTAGGGTTTAGGGTTTAGGGGATTTTTCTGAACCCACTCAATTCGGGCTAAACAAATAAATCTGGACTTAAGACGTAGGGCTTGGGGTCTGGGCTTATGGTTCCTTTGCCCTGTATGGTTCCTGTTAAGCGTAAGTTGGTCCATAGGGTTCGAGCTACAATCGGCTCCCGTCTGTTGTCCCTAGTGTAGGAAGCGGACACTTGTGGGGCCTAAACCCTAAACCCTAAACTCCCAACCTTAAACCCTAAACCTTAAACCCCAAACCCTAAACCCCAAACCTTAAACCTTAAACCCCAAACCCCAAACCCTAAACACTAAACCCCAAACCGTGGCTCTATCGACCGGCTTATCGGTCCCTGCGAGGATCCAGGAACGCGCCACCTGAAGCTCGAAGGTTCGATGGGCCAAACGCCGGTAGCAGAAGGAAAGATCAAGCAGAAACGGTTGCCTAGGATTAGGGTTTATAGGGTTTAGGGTTTAGGGTTTAGGGTTTGGGGTTTGGGGTTTAGGCTTTAGGGTTATGAGTGATTTAGGGTTTAGGGTTTAGGGGCCTTGAATGGCCCGATCAAGCTTCCAAGAAGACAAGCTGCCAGGCACACCACGCTGGCCCGAACGGAATACCCCCTCAATCCTCCAAGGGATCCGATAATCACATAAGGGGAATCCTTAACGGACCGACGGTGGATGATCTGGGTAGTCTACGGGTCGGGGGAATTCGGTCTTCTGCCCTTAAACCCCCAATTAACCTTGCCCCTACTGTTGATGATATTAATAAATAAATCCTGCATTACCTAAAGGACCCTAAACTATGGGAATTATGGTATATCCCTTATTATGGGTATTGCAGGATGTATATCATCAACCGTAGCACCTGACCCCGCCTCAAAGCCTAAAGGACTATACCCTCAACCCTAAACCCCTAAACCCTAAACCCCGAGACCCCTAAACCCCTAAACCCCTAAACCCTAAAGTGACTAGTCGAAAGCCTAGTACCCTAATCCCTCCCAAGCCCTCGCTCCTTTGAGCCCCGAGCACAGCTCGCCTTAGGGCTTAGGGTTTAGGGTGTCGGGAAGGTCGGGGGTTTTGGGGCTTAGTTTAGGGTTTAGGGTTTAGGGTTTAGGGCTTAGTTTAGGGCCACCCCCGCCCCTTCCCCGGTGCTGTCCTAGCCATGCTGGTGACGACCTGCCGCGGCAGGCGTTCGCGGTCGGGGTCGGGTACTTCAGATGTGGGGAATTCCCCCGTAATTGTATGGGGTGTGTTTGGCGATCTGACGGGTAGTCGTCACATGAAGTACACCGGAGTTTGTGAGAGTTGGCGCAGCAAGCTTGAACTCTGAGGTTTCTACGGCCAAGACCCTGCACCCTGAACCCTGCTAACATTTCGGGTTTCGGGGAGCTTTTACTCCTAAACCCGAAGCCTAGCCTAGAGGATTTGGGGGTCTGCGTTTAGGCGGACTCTTCGCCTGAGGAACAGTGCAGAATACCGTATCACGGAATCCATAGTTCGCCTGCCACTGACGTGTCCGCGCATCCATCCATGGCGCTGAGCCTCCGGATCATGGAAGTGGACACAGCTGATGACAGCGATCGCTGAGCCATCACAGGAGCGGCCACACAGTGACGTCGCCAACACACGAGCTGTCTGCTCGCTCGGCGACTTCAGGAAAGCATCTGTCTCCTTATGCCAGTAGGGTCGAGAAGAGTGGCCCGAAATGCGCTTGTCCATCGCACCCTCTCTCACACAGCAGCACTTACAGGAGTCATGGATCTGCCATGTTGACCTGATTCGGCGTGCTCTTCATGCCTCGTCATGCTGCTTAATCGGCTCATCGGGGAGCTTGTTTCTTGAGGCCCCTTTCTTGTCAACAAGTGGGGGACCCTCTGTACGGCCTCAGGGAATGTGGTATGCGCATCAAGCCGCGGAAGCAACCGGTCAGACTCACTGCCAACAGGTTGCTTCCCTTTCTTCGATACAGGGGCAACTTCCACATCTCCCCGTCGTTGCGTTGGATGTAATGTAGAGGCCTCAATAATTACCCATACTATTTTGGAGGTTCCTTATTATAATTCTAGCACAATGGGCCCCGAAACCCTGTTCTAATTATTGAGGCCCCTAATGTAGGCGCCTTAATCCTTAATAATTAGAACAGGGTTTGGGGGTATAATATACTATAAGTGTAATAAGCAACCCCCAAAACCCTATTCTAATTCTTAAGGCCCCTACGCTGCTACGCTGTATTAACCTGTGAAAATCTTGAGGTCGATTCCAAAGGGCGAGTCTGCTCTGGGCAAACAGCGAGAAGAGTAGGGGGGGAGGGTGGGGAGGGGGGGGGGTCATCTCCTGCCGCTACGTGGCAGTCCAGAATACCGGGGAGCATCTATCAGAAGGATACAGGGACCCTGACGTAGACCCTAATGTTGAGATCCTGATTCGTGAGGAGCCCATGTTGACGTAGTAGAGCTGCGTAAACCGGTTGCGGCTGTTTAGTAATTTAGGGTTCCCTTCTGTTTAGGGTTACCTTCGGGTTGAGGTTCCTCGGGGGTTGATGTGAGGCCCAGGGTTGAAACCCTGAATCCTAAACCCAAAACCTTATAAACCCCGAACCCTAAGCCGCAAAAACGGGACAGACTCAGAGGGTGTCAAAGCGGGATCCTGCAAGGGTGCCTGCAGCAGTTCCCTTTACGGGCCTGTCCGCTCGTTAACGGTTTAGTTGGGTGTAGGGTTAATGTGTATGTATGTATGTGTGTATGTATGTATGTATGTATGTATGTATGTATGTATATGTATATGTATGTATGTATGTATGTATGTATGTATGTATGTATGTATGCATGCATGTATACATATGTAAATAACACAGAATATACAAGTTGGGGTCTACATCGGGGTCATGAGTTGTCCGAAACCAACACCCCACCAAGGACTAAAGGGACTTCATGCGTTGGCTATGCATATGGGTAGTTCTCTAAATTAGGGTCCCGTTTTAGGTCCCCAATATAGTACGGCACCCCTATAAAAAGGACCCTAAAAGGCACCCAGTTTTTGAGAACTACCCATATGCAACTTCATAAGTTAAGTAGGCTGATTGACTCGTATGTTCCTCGTTTCGCACACATACTCCGTCCTGCGCGATACATTCTACACTTGCACACTAAACCGTGGTGTTTTGGGAATAACCGGAACAAAGCTCGATCTCAAGCAACAGCCATGTTCTTCACTTCCATGCTCTTCAACCTTACATCCTAAACCTGGAACTTTGAACCATAAACCTCAAATCTTGAATCTCGAACACCTAAACCCTAAGCCCTAAATATTGTACAGTGGCCTACAGAAGTCTTGCACATGTTCGTTGAATTGAAGCCCAAAGCTTAGGGCTTGCGCTTTAAGGGGGTTAGGCGCTAGGTCCTAAGGTGGCAAAACTGGGGGGCCTAAGAACCACAAAACGCTCAAACACAAGACCCCGAACTCGGAAACTAAGTGTCGACCTATTATTATTCCCCTCTAGAAATAATACATAAAAAAAAGGCGATAAAGCCGCGGAAACCTGAAAATCCTGGCAAAACCCCTGGGGGGGCCTTGTGCAGAGCCAACCGATCCCCCTTTTTCAGCTCGTAAAGCAGAGCCAGGGCATGAAACTGCACCTCGGGCTTAGGTGTTGTTAGGGTTTAGGGATGTTTCTGGTTGAAGGTTTAGGGTGTAGGGTTCAGGGTTGAGGGTTTGGGTCCAGGGTTGAGGGTTTGGGGTTCAGAAGTTAGAGTGCTTAGGGTTTTTTGTAGTGCTGTTAGGGTTTAGGGTTTGGGTTCCTGTAGGCTTCCGTAACGGGGGTTCCCTTTAATAAGGGTCTGTAAATAGGGTTTAGGCGCATGAAACTAGACCTCGGGCTTAGGGCCCTTTTTCCAACATTTCACAGTGCTATAGCGTTCTTTTGGGTTCTATGGGGCTTCATATGGCTTAGGTGAGTCTGGGGCGGGGGGGGTATGAGTGTTTAGGCTTTGGGCTTTTGATGGGGCTTCTTAATTCCCCCAACAAGCCAAGGAAATGAAAGGTTAAACTTTCAGATTACTACTAAATTGTAAGAACCCAGAAAGTTTACAGGTTCGGTATTGGGGGAACTATGGTTTTGAAAGTGTTTGATAGGCCTTTGCAGCCTTTGCAATAGTTCATAAGGTCTTGTGAAGGTTTTGATCGGGTGTGTTATACAGACTTGGGCTTAAAGGGCCTTGGAAAGCGGTTGAAGGGTTCCAGAGATCTTGATGATAGGGGCCTTAATCATTAGAGTTGGGTTTGCATCTGTCAGGTGTGCTGACAAGTTCAAGGACTCCGGTTCGGATGGAGGAGAAACGGTCTGAGCGTGGCAAGCGTACGAAGTACAACCTGAGCAAGAAGCCTGCTTTTGCGAAGTTCTTTCGGTTCTGTAGCTGAAACAGTCATGTGAAGTGAGACGACGGAACGTAACCTGAATCAAAACCCGCTAAGGCCCTATAAGGCACCTTCCACTCCCAAAGCTCAAAAACATCAAATCCTAAACTCTCCAACTACATGCAAACCCCTACACATCACCCTCTACTCCCAAAGCCCACAAATGTCAAATCCTAAACTCCCCCAAACTTGCAACCCTGAAGCCTCTAAAACCTTCCCACTCCCTCTTCAAACAAGCAGAAGATCAACCCCACTAAACCCTAAACCCTTAAAGCCTTAAAGCCCTAAACCCTAAACCCTAAACCCTCAAAAAACCCACTCAAAGGGTCCCGGCCATGCTGTGCTTCGAGTTCACAGTCTCCTGCAAGCAGTCATTGGGGCTTTTAAGGGTCTTATGGGTTTTAAGGGTTTGAGGTTTAGGGTTTTAAGGTTTAGGGTTTAGGGTTTAGGGTTTAGGGAGGCTAACGGCTGTGAGGGCATAGGCTTTAGCGACTCTTCTAGGTCCGATCCTCAAGATAATTGAGGCAGCACCCAATACATGATCGAACACAAACATCCTTTTGGCACAGGACTTAAGGTTCTAAGGTCTGCAGCGGCAGAGAGCCCATCAGGTTCGTTGTTGAAGAAGCTGTCATGTTCAAGATTCGAAACCCTAAACCTTAAACCCTAAACCTTAGAGTTTAGGATTAGGTCTAGAGTTTAACTTGACAATTGATGTGCCTGCAAGGCTCAACTTCCTCGTATCTTGGATGGACAACGCTGAAGCCTAAACTTGCCCTAAACCCTAAATATACCTTAATTAAACCTTATTAACCCAAATGCCCTAAAGCCCTATACACCCTATAAGTCCTATAAACCCTAAAAGCCCTAAAAACACTACTAAAACCCTATAGCCCTATAAGCCCTATACCCGGGTTTTCAGAGCTTTGAAGGGGAAGCCAACCCCTTCATGTAAGACAGTGGCCTTAGTACTTGGAACAAGGTTTTGGGGTATGGGGTTTGGGGTTTACGCTTACCACTCTTGGCTGCTATTCGTAGACAGGGAACACAGGGACTATACGGAGATGATATTACACTTCTGTAGTAGAGACGTTCCCGTCCAAAAATCTGTGACGGTCGATTGATTTCCAGCAAGAGTTATTGGAGTCGGTGTAGGGCTTGAGGGTTTAGGGTTTGCAGGCCCTACGGCTTACGATTCAAGGTTGACGGTTACGGCGCAGGATGTAGGTCCTGCGGGGCCGCTGATGGGATCTACAAATATACCTTGTGTAAGGTGAGACCCTGTATTGAAGCAGCCATAACCTATTCGTAAGGCTTGGAGCTACAAGTATTCCTTTCGACCCCGAATCCGTTAACGTCTAAATCCTCATTGTACCGTCCTTCTTTTTACGGGTTTTGGGGGTATGTTGTGGTGTAACCCTAAGTTACTAAGCCCTCAATCCTAGAGACCTGCAACTTACGACGACCTCCATCAGGAGTTAGGATTACCATAGGGGGACCCTTGCAAATAGAGACCCTCTCAATAAGGTCCTTTTTCAGGGAGCCATAAGCAAGGCGAAGAAGGGTTCCCTTTTGGGGGGTCTCCCTAATTACCCTCATTCTACCTAGGATCTATGTTACGTCCAAGGGCTCCTGAATCTCATTGACCCAGCGCTTGACGACGTCGGGCACCGTCGCATGCCTTGCTTCATCAAGCGCTCCGCTTACCAAAGGAGCCTTCAAAAGAACAGGATGTGGGTTTGGGGTTCAGTTTTTTTTTTTGGGGGGGGGGTATGTTATTGAGCTATCGTCAGTTCAAGCAACCCTATGTTACTCAGGCTTTGGACGTCTGGAACTATGCGGTCTGATAACCCCGCCAAACCCTACAACGCTGGCCTTATCAACCCTTGACCATAAACCCTAAGCCCAAAACCCCTTAAACCCTAAACCCTAAAACCCTAAACCCGTGACCCTAAACCCTAAACCCAAACCCCCCCTAACATCTAAACAAAGCTCGAAGTCTAAGAGAGAGAGAGAGAGAGAGAGAGAGAGAGAGAGAAGGCGAGCGGACTTCAAGGGGGGATCCATGAAGGTTCAGCCAGCGCGCGGCTCCGGGCTTACACACTTTAGGGGCGTTTATGGGTTGCAGGGTTTAGGGTTTAGGGTACGAAAGTCTGCATGTGCTCGCGACCGGAGTAGACAACTGAGGCCTGGCAGCACCGGCGGAAGATTCAAGAAACATTTAATTTAGGGTTTAGGGTTTAGTGTGTTATAGAATCTCTTGATTGAAACACAATCCACGTCGATGCAGAAAGTTGGAACGTGGATTTAGGATGATTCGGGCGAGAATTCCCTATACGTAACCTTAACTTAAGGATATGAGGAAAATCACGCTCCAGGTGTAGTGTCACCAGAGCAAGAAATACCCAAGAATCGCAAGGAGCTCCTAAGAAAAAGCCCAGACCCTAGCATAGACAGCACTTCATGAAACCCTGGGGCTGCCCCATGAACACCGCGCAGAGCTCGCACCGTGGTCCGTTTGGGCTCAGTCGCAGGTTCAGGGCTTAGGGCCGAGGGTTTCGAGCTCGAACCCTCAGAGTCCCAGCACCTCAAACTTGCAAAAAAACCCTACGAACTGACACACGCCTATACAAAAACGACCCTAAACCCCTAGACCCTAAACCCCTAAACCCCTAAACCCTTAACCGCTAAACCCTAAACCCATAAATCCTAGGACCCTCTAAAATTGTAAAAAGTCGAACCGTATCCCTGCAACTCGCAAACTGGGCGTGGGGCAGTGTCATGCCACACACGAGGGCCGACGACGCCACGAAGGGATTCTTGTCTACCTCAACTAGGGTTTAGGGTTTAGAGTTTAGGGTTTAAGGTCATTTGTTGGGATTCAGGGGGTTGTAGGGTTTAGGGCCTATAGGGTGTTGTAGTTATAGAGTTTAAGGTTTAGGGTGTTATAGGGATTGGGGCTTAGGGTGTTAGAGGGTTTAGGGTTTAGGGTGTTAGAGGGTAAGGGCTTAGGGTGTTAGAGGGTTTAGTGTTTTGGGTGTTATAGGGTTTAGGGTTTTGGGTGCTATAGGGTTTAGGCTTTCGGATGTTATAGGGTCTAGCTTAAAGCTTTGGGGGCTTAGGTGTTCACGGTTTAGGGCTCCTGCAGCAAGGTCCACATCTACTAGCATTCCGGGAAAAACTGACTAAGCTCCACAGACTATGCCTGTACTGGGCTTCTGAGAACCGCTATAGTTATAGAGCCCCACTGAATGCCTAAGGCCTGAGCCCTAAACCCCAAACCATGAACCCTAAACGATAAGCCCTGAATAGCTAGAATAGAGATATAAGACTGACTCTCTTGTGGTGTCGCTATATAAGAAGGATCCCGGGGGTTCGCGTGTACAGGGCTTGGAGTTTGGGGTTTAGGGCTTTGGGTTTGTGGTTTGAGGTTTAGGGCTTGGCTTTTGATGTTTAGGGCTTGGCGTTTGAGGTTTAGGGCTTTGGGTATAGGGTTTTAGGCTGCTCCGAACCTATAGGACCTATAGTTTAGGGTTTAGAATTTAGGGCTTGGGGTTTAGGGTTGTAGACCTCTGGGAGAAGCCTTCGAAGGCAATCAGTTCTTCAACGGCACGCCGGGCACCGTATGCAAAGGCGCCGTGGTAGATGATCTTGCGCCCACTCACTCATGTGATGTAGCCCGAAGTTCTTCAAACAATGCTTGGAGTCGTTGCTGGGCAGGATAGCATACCGGCAGAGGGATGCAGCCAGCAGAAAAGCCAGGGCACCCGGACTCCTGTCGGCGGGAGCGGTGTTGAAGATGCGGGGCCGTGGAAGACAATCCGTAAAAGGCTTGTTTACAATCTCAGCCCCCCCTAAACCCTAAACCCTAAACCCTAACCGTAAAAAGGCTTGTTTACAATCTCAGCCCCCCTAAACCCTAAACCCTAAACCCTAAACCCTAACCGTAAAAAGGCTTGTTTACAGTCTCAGCCCAGCCAAGAACCGAACCCTAGAAGCCCTGACCCGCAAATCCTGAAAACCCCTGAGGCTTGTAGGCTTTGAAGTGGCCCCCGTAGCCCCAAACCCTACCCAGTAGTATGTTCTATCCTCAGGATTAGAGTGTGCAACCGTTGACACAACACCTTAGGCAACTGCCCCCTCCTACAGTCTCGGGTTTAAGGGCACCCTAGGCCCTAAACCCTAAACCCCCTCAAGCTTTTGGGGGCAAAAGGTGCCGGGTTTGGGGTTGCGACTTTCTGCGGTTCCGGGTTTGGCTCTTACCCTGAGGGTCCAAGTACCTAATAATTATATACTCTTCTGAATACTAACCTACAAATTTACTATCCGTAACCCAAGTACATGATTTTTTGGTCCTTTGGATCCTAAACCCTAAACCCTAAACCCTAAACCCTAAACCCTAAAGGGTTCAGGGCTCAGCCAGGCGGCGATGGCCGTCTTGAGATATCTGTCGATCTGCGCCGCCATCGCCTCAAAGGGCTCCCGGTTCTGCTAAGCGGTGAGTAACGGGGTTTAGGGTTTAGGGTTTAGGGTTTAGGGTTTAAGGGGTCGGAGGAAGGAGTCTTCGTATATACCCCCTGATAATCCGTAGTCTGGTATACTGGAATCTACACCAACACTGCATTCTGACTCATACGGCCCCTGCATTAGGCTTTGCGGTGACTCTGATTGCCATGGATGACCTACTATACCTAAAGAGTTATACAGCTATACCTACAGTGGCCGGGATCATAAAACTGCTATTTGTTGGGGCCTGGCGCCGCCGGTGGGTTGATGAAATGTCTGGACGGCATACTTGGCAAAATTTTCGGGTTCCTCAGTAGGATGTTCTTTTGTAATGTTGTGACTCATGACTCCTTGAAAAACTGCTTAGATGCTCTGGGTGCTAAGGCTAGAGTGCAGTCTGAAGTTCACGGATGACTGTCCGCACCCGCGGCCCCCAAAAGTGAGCTGCAGCCCCTAAACCCCTAAACCCTAAACAGAAACCCAAAAGCCACACAAGAGCGCATGCCCTAAGCCCTTCGATCGAGGTCCGTACGGCCAGAAGCATTCAGAAACCGGCAGGGGGTGTACTGAAATCCCAAATCCGGGCCGCATGCGGGGGCTTTTGGCTTTTTGCTTAAGGAGGTGATGGCCTTCGAGTTCTAAGGTGGATAGGGGAGGCACAGGGCTTAAGCTTTGAAGGGTTTGTGCCTCTGCAGAGCGGAGGGGTCCCCAAGCTTCTTTCTGCTTCGTCCGCAAAGCGAAACCGCCCTTGTTGACTACAATTCGGTTTAGGGTTTAGGATTTAG
>CAJNJA010087252.1:35053-48481 GCA_905231915.1 Symbiodinium necroappetens
CCCTAAGACCTAAGCCCCTAAGCCCTAAACCCTGAACCCCCTGAACCCCAAACCCTAAACCCACGTTGTGAAGGACCAGCAGAGTGCCCATTGCTGAAACCTACAATCTTCAGGACTGCGGACTCAATCTCCAGAGGTTTCACGGGTGTTGGCCTCGGTTGGGGCTTAGGGCTTTCGGCAAAGGGGTTTTGTAGGGGAATTAGAAAACAAAATTGGGTTGTCTTGGTACATCATACTAGAGCTACAACAATGAGACTGCAATGGTTCCTTCAACCCTGGCTTCAGTTTGGATCCCTGAGAATTCAGAGATGGATCCCCACTAACCTGGCTCCCTTTCTGGTATTGGGCACCGTTGTAAGGAACTTCAGACCACAAAAAGCAAAAAGGACCCACTGCGAGACTTAAAGAAAAGGTAGCATCGGGCCCCTGAGCTGTCTGAAGTTTGGGCTTCTGTCTTGCTTTGAATAAAGGTTTAGGATTGAGAACTTTACATGGTGTTGAGGTCCCACGATGTGTGGGTTGCCAGCTCGCCGAGATACTGAATCAAATAGATAATCCGCGTCAGCAGATTCTGGCACCTGGCAGCACGGCCGAAAAAGGACTTGGGCTACGCTGGGCCCATAGGGTTTAGGGCTTAGGGTTCTAAACCCTAAACCCCAAACCCTAACCCTAAACGCAGCTGTTCCCAAGAGATCCAGACCCGAAGCCCGAAGCGTATCGGACCCGAGTTACGAACCCTGAACCCCCAAACATCAAACTACCAAATCGTCTTGAATTTGGGGTTTGGGGCTTGGCGCCCAAAGCCGTAAACCCTGAACCCGAAAGCCCAAGAAGAAACCCTGAACCCTGAACTCCAAGTCCATGAAACCCACACGAAAACACCTCGACGACCGAATCAACCCAAACGCGTTCATGGCTCTTAAACATAAGATGACGAGCCCGACACTTGCTATTGGTGGTTTAGGGCTTAAAAAGTTTAGGGTGGTTTGACTTACCCTAAACCCTAAACCCTACACCCTAAACCCGAAACCCTACACCCAAAACCCTACACCCTACACCCTACACCCTAAACCCTAAACCCTAAACCCTAAACCCCAATAAAGGCACTTCGACTCACGTCGCCAAGGCGCTTGAGCGAGTCGATGGGTGCATCGCTAAAGCCTCGCTGTTGGACACCGGGCTTCGGGGATGCGGTTTAGGGTTTAGGGGTTAGGGGTTAGGGTTTAGGGTTTAGGGGTTAGGGTTTAGGGGTTGGGGTTTAGGGTTTAGGGTTTAGGGGTTAGGGTTTAGGGTTTAGGGTTATTGTGGGCTGTATATCAGACGCCCTCAGCCCCGAAAGCACAACTGTTGATGACATGAACCCTAAGGACCCTAAACTATGGGAATTTATGGCCTATTCCTTACTACGGGTAATGCAGGATTTTTATCATCAACCGGAATAACACCGACAAACCCTGTGAGCGACAGCATGCCCGTTTAAACCCTAAACCCTTTCTAGAGCCCCGTAGTCACCCTCTGGTCCAGTCAGAACCATCCTCATCCCGCCCATCAGATCCGTGAAAAACCGTCCTGCATTTCCCTAAACCCTAGGGTTTAGGGTTTAGGTTTTAGGGTTAGGGTTTAGACCCTAAACCCTAGACCCTATAAACCCTAAGCCCAGACCCGGTGCTGGAGTTGTATGCAGGGAGGGATGGGGGTTGCTTCGGGTGGCCTTTGGTGGGCTAAGGTTAAGGTTATAAGGTCTTTTGGGGGGTGATGGGGGAATCTTCAAGGGCTCTAAAAGGTTTAGGGTTTAGGGTTATATATGGGATTGATAAGGGATGTTTTGTGAGCATCTACTGGAGTTCTATAGGGTGTTACCATGGTTTCAAAAGGGTTCTAGAGGGTTTGACTAAGCTCTTCCACTGAGGCTCCTTTGCTAACCACGGAAAATTCGAGCCTGAATGCTGATTCAGCACATGCGAACGAAGGAACATCCCGGAGAGATGTAATTGCTCATGCACTTACGCATTTGCTCAGCCAGTCTCCATTCGTTCTGATTGCAGTTGTACCGTCACACTTTGGGGCACACATGTATGCCGTAAACCAACGACCCCAACACCCTGAACCCTTGCAACTGCCAAGCCCTAAACCTAAAACTTTAAACCCTCGGGAATCCCTTGAAAGGCTCTACAAGTTCCCCTCGTGCCTGTCCGGCTGCGTGCGAGCATGAACATACCTCCATGACTTTCTTCTTACGATCGTCAGTGAAACTTTTGAGCCCTGAAACCCAAGGCCCCCCCTAAATCCAAGCCCAAGGCGCTAGAAGGACCCTATAACCCCACAGCAACCCCGAAACCAAGACTCTAGAAGAACCCTGCGACTCTACAGTAACAGCATGATTATGAAATCCGAGGTTCAGCGCGACTCCTGCAACACCGAGGCTTTGTCCTGCTGAAGCGTCCAGGCGTTAGCGAGCCGGTGCGGTGTGTAGGGCTTGGCTTCCCGAGGTAACACAAGTCCGCAGTTACACGGGGGGTTTCTAGCTCTGTGACGGAACAGCCCCTAAATATTAAACCCCCTGCACCCTAGCTGGGATACTCTCAAAACAAGAATCCTCGACAAAGAACCCCATTGCGACTACCGTAGAGCCCCAAAACCCCCTATCCCTAAATCGTTGCCTAAACCAAAACCATGAAGTATCGAAAACCACAGACCTTAAACTCTGAAGCATCGAAATCCCTACACACTAAGCCCCAAATCCTAAACCCTAAATTGCCCTAAATCCTCACCCAGTGAACTAGCGAAAAAGCCTAGCAAATCTCGACTCCCCGGCTCCTGGGTGCTCCAAGGATTGTTGAACTCCCTCTCATCCATTTTGAGGTTTTCCTGCGGCAGAACAGACGAAAGGCTTGGGGCTGGGGTCTAGAAGAGTTCAGAAGCCCGAAGCCTTCAACCGAGCTCGGTTTAAACTGTTTAAGCGCCCGAAAAGTTTAGCATTTAAACTCCAAGCGTGTTTGGAACAATCCTGCAGCAAACCTGACAGGGGTATGGTTTAATATAGGGGCCTTAATAATTCGAATAGGGTCTTGGGGCACATTATACTATAGTTATACAAAAACGTGTTTGGCACAACCCTGCTCGGAGTCAGGGGCACCGTGGTCGAGCGACTGAGCAAGCATGGACACAACTGAGTATGCCCTGGCACTCCCCAATTTGGGGAGGGTTCTGTCACTTCGAGCATCGCATGGAATGTAAAATTCACAGCGTGAAAATGGTCGATCGACTGAGCAAGCATGGACACAACTGAGTGTGCCCTGACACTCCCCATTTGGGGAGGGTTCTGTCACTTCGGGAATCGCGTGAAGTGTTAAATTCACAGCGTGAAAATGGTCGGTCGACTGAGCAAGCATGGACACAACTGAGTGTGCCCTGGCACTCTCCAATTTGGCGAGGGTTCTGTCACTTCGAGAATCGCGTGAAAAGTTCACAGCGTGAAAATGGTAACGTTCGCAAAGAAATCAAACGAAATGCAGCCTAAACCCTAAACCCTAAATCGAAATGTAGTCTTCCGACAATGCAAGCAAGGACACTCTTTGGCACTCCGAAGGGTCGCCTTGCAAGCCCAGCCTAGATCATGGTTGAGATAGAATACAAAAGTCACACCTCTATTCCTTATTGGGTTTAAGGTCATACCTCTATTCCTTATTGGGTTTAAGGTCATACCTCTATTCCTTATTGGGTTTCAGGTGCCCATTTAAAAGAAAAAACAAAATGTTAGCCAGCTATGACAAAGAACCCTGAACCTTAAACCCAACTATGACGAAGAAGCCTAAAGCCTAAGCTCTAAAAGTGTTACCCAACTGTAACCAACAGCCTAAATGATTGGTTCCTTATTAGAACTATAGTATAATGTACTTCAAGACCCTATTCTAATTACTAAGGCCCCTGTATTATCACCAAGGGGCCTCAGAAAGTCAGGGATCGTCTGGCCCAGGGCAAAATCCGCCGCTGTCCAGTTCCGGCCATTGCGGAGGTCCAGTCTGGCGCCGGCCGCAATCCTGGGTTCTTGTTAGGGGTTTAGGGTTCAGGGGTAGGGTTTAGGGGTAGGGTTTAGGGTCTATTTGAGTTGCCACAATAGGGATCTATGGTAACTAATATGGCTTCCCTAATCCTTATTCTTGCAACTTAAACCTGAACTCCGGAACAAGAGCCCAGAGTCAGGGCTGCAGCGGCCTCAAATTGAGCCGACGAGATGGCCTGCATCAGCGGCGTGCTGCCATGCATGTGACAACAAACAGCCGTCAGACCAGTCTTACGGCCGAGTCGGTGCTGGAAAGATTTCGCTGCAAAAAGCAGCCGGCCCACAGTGGCGATGTCGCGTGTCACATTCATTTGGATGTCGACGTCGGCACGGAGGTCGATCAGTCGCTGGACCAGCTCGGCCGACCCACCCCGAAATCCTGCAGCACAGAGGAGTGCTCGAGAAAGATCCAGCCGGGTCGGGGGAGTCTGCATCACCAGCTCCTCTATCGCTGCTGTGGCTCCGAAAGCCGCTGCATTTTGGTAGCTGGAGAAACCCAAAAGGTTCCGGGCTAGTGGGCTGGCACCTGCTGAACATAACACCCGTATACCTTCTGGATTGTCTGATAAAGCCGCGGCGAGGACAGCTTGAAGGGTTCCGCCCTCAAGCTGAGCTCTTGCCCCGACAAGCAACCGTGTGGCCTCGTGGTGCTTGTAAAGAACTGTCACATCCAGTGCCGATAGCCAGAGGGGAAGGCCCAGCATTGGCTCATCCTTCGACGTGCGCCGGTTGACGTCGGCGCGCTGATCCAGCAAGCCTCGCAGCACCTCTACGTTGCCGGCTAGTGCAGCATAGTGCAGAGGACACCATCCCGCTTTGTCTGCCTTGCCGACGCTCCTCAAGCCGTTTTGGTGAAGGAACTCCGCCACCGCATCATCGCCATGGGTCTCACAGCTGGGAAGCAGGCCGGCTACTGGCTCGATGTCCAGTCCACGCAGGTGAACCGTTTGGAGGTTTAAGTAGCGCCGGAATCCTGGCAGGTCGCCCACTCGCAGGCAGTAGACCAGCTTCTGCATGAGGATACGCCGCATCACAGGGGCTAGCTTTTGGCGATCCTCCTCAACGCCGAAGTTGCCTTGCCCAACAGGGCCGCTCGGAAAGGATAGCGCCGTCCCAACAGCTTCAATAGACGTTTCCTAGGCTGTTCAGTAACCCACGGAGAACAAGTATGTAACTTTTGTAGGTTACTTATATTCTAATCGGAGCCCACAACCCAGACCCAGAAAACCCTAAACCCGAAAACACGAAACCTACCACTGAACAGCCGAGTTTCGCTTCGAATTAGAATCCAAGTGCTGTTTGAGGACAGCTCCCGAGCTGCTCGTTCGAGGCGGCACCACCCCCTGCTGCTCCAGGTCGCTGTTGTGAGCACCTTATGGGGCCGTACGAGCTATCGTCTAAACTCCTATTTCACCAATTTCGGGATGTAGGGTTTAGGGAGTTTGGGGATTGAGGGTTAGGGTGTGAGCACCTTGTCCTCGGCGGGGCAGTCGAGAACCGGACAAAGCGCTAGGAAAAAGGCGCACCTGGCTACATAGGCTGGGATGCTGCTGATAGCATCGGCTTGGGTGGTGGATGTCGTTTCGATGACCAGTGTCGAACGGGCCAGCTGCGGACACGAGAAATAATCGTACCAGAAGAACAATGCATTGGCCTGAAAGTCTTTCAAAGGAAGGGGCTTGGCCGTTTGCACCATGGCCTCTGTAACGATATCCAGGCCGAGGGATCCCGAGCTGTGCAGGATTCGCCTTACGGCATCCTGCAGGGTGCGCATCTGCTTAAAGTCGGGATCTGGGTGTTGTTGCGTAAGCCACTGGTGCGACACGAAAGCTGCTCGCCCCAAGTCGTTGGTAAACTTCACGAGCTTGCCCCACGCCTTGGGAGCCAACACAAAAACCACTGCACATGGGCCCTAAAAACTAGACAGTTCGACGGTCCTCTTGGAACTTACATGGGAGTTACCGAAAATTAGGGTACCTTGTTTTGGGGGTCCTGATAATAGGGATCCTGTTATTTGGGGTACTATATTAGGGTCCCCTCTGTTTCGGAAACCCCCACATCGCTGAAGGCTATAAAGCTCAAACCCCAGGCCCAGAAGCCTCTAGCAACCCTTCTATCGCGATCATGAGAGCCCTTTTTCAAGAACCCTCAGGGTATAACCTTTCTAGACCCGGTATAGACTAATTAACGTTATAGCACAGTAAGCCCGAAAAATTCTGACCTAAGGCATAAATCCTAAAACCGAAACCCTAAACCCTAAACCCAAAGGTGTCGCCTGAATTCCACAGCTTGCTTCCGTTTCGGGGCTCTTTAGGCAGGGGGGTTTTAGGTTTAAGGCCGAGGCCGGGATAGGGCTTAGGGTTGAGGGTTTAGAGTTTAAGGCACATCTGACCAAAATCTCTGCGAACTCTAAATTGCGACTTTGCCTGCAGCCTTCAACTGTTGTAGTTGCCCTAAACCCCACCTCTCTAGAGGGGCTCTTCTCTCGATCTTTCTTTTGATCCCCAAAGCCTTCAGCTGCTCGTGCGGCTCGACCGTCGTCATCTTCAGCAACACGTCTGCATGGACGGTGTACATGGGGTAGTGCATTGGCGGAACCTGAGCAACCCAAAACCTTAGAACCCTGAGATACGAAACCCTCAAAACCAAACCCTCCGTGCTGGCAAACCATCTCTCACCTGGCAGCAGCAACTTAGAATCTTCGTTAGAGACTTAGAAGATGGGATCCGTCATGCCGGGAATTCGGTACCACCACGACCACGACCACCACCACCACGACCACCACCACCACCACCACCACCACCACCACAACCAGCACCACCACCACGACCACCACCACCACCAGCAACACGACGACGATGACGGAGATCACAGCAATGGCCGCGACCGAGATGGTGACAAAAAGATGCCAAGAGGGATCAGCATGGTGAGGGTGATGATGATGATGATGATGGTGGTCATGATGATGCTGGTGGTGACAGTGCTGGCGGCCGCGAAGCTGACAGTACGATACAGATACCAACTAAGATGGCGATGATGATGATGATGATGTTATTGATATGATGATGGTGATGAGGATGATGAGGATGATGTTATGATGACGATGAGGCTGAGGCTGAGGCCGAGGCTAATGCTGCTGCCGCTGCTGCTGCTGCTGCTGCTGCTGCTGCTGCTGCCGCTGCTGCTGCTGCTGCCGCTGCCGCCGCCGCCACCGCTGCTGCTGCTGCTGTGGATGATGGTGCTGTGGGTGGTGCTGGTGCGGATGATGATGATGATGATGATGAAAATAAAGAAGAGGATGACGACGGTGAGGATGATGATGATGATGGTGATGATGATGATGATGATGATATGGTGGTGATGACGATGATGATGATGATGATTACGATAAAGGTAATGGCTGATGATGGTGTTGGTGATGATGATGATGATGATGATAGTGATGATAATGATGATAATGATGATGGCGATGACGATGATGAAAACGATAATGGCTGATGATGGTGTTGGTGATGATGATGATAATAATGATGATGATGATGATGAAGATGATGATAATGATGGTGGTGATGATGATGATAACGATGATGATGGTGATGGTGATGATGACGCTTATGATGTTGGGTGTTTCTTCACGGCGATGACAACGACGAAGACGTCCCCCAAAATGGCAACGTGACAAGGCCGTAACTGTAAGCGCAAAGGCAATAGCAGTGTAGCAGCAGTACCGCATCAGTGGCAACGGCAGTAGCAAAGGCAACAGTAATGTGATGCACTGTCCTCAATAATTACTGCTCATATCCTTTGCAGGATAAGCAAGCTGGATAGCTTGAAGAAGAGGGGTCGCATCTTAGCCTATATGATGCTAGGATGCATGGCTCTACCAATCTGGACCCTATTGAGGCAATCAGCAGCAGCGTCTGGGTCAGGCATGGAGCGTTAAAAAGGGCGTCAATCAAGCGTTTTTTTAAGGGCCTTATATTTGTATTCTAAGCTTTCGCGAGTGTGAGCAACGGAAATAGCGTATTTGGGTTTCACACGAAAAGTGGTTTCCCTCTTGGGGTCTAGGTATGAGGGCACTGGGATTTTGTCAGAAAGCAAGTCAGCAGCGGAATTGCTTTGCCAAGAACGTAACCAAGGGCCTGGAACAATACAAACTTCAAACATGCACAGGGTATATTAGAGCGAATACTATACTGGGACTGAGAGTGAGGTAGCACTAGCAGATTGTTCAGACTTCTACATTAATGCAGGGGGGGCTTGTTTCCTCAACCCGAACACCCTAAAACCCCCTCAAGATTCACCCCTCAGGCAATCCCTGACACCCATGCTGCCCAGCCGCATCTGCGTCGTCGGCCAGCGATCTGGCATAGATCTCCAGAGGCGTCCGCGACTTCCCAGAAACGCAGCAAGCCATAGCAAGAATTAAGTCGCAGTGGGGCTAAACGCCCTAAAATCCTAACCCTCTATCAACACTCTTTGCCACACTACACAGGGCCCTATCTGACCCCCGAAGCACCCTGAAGCCCCCAAGCTGAAACTCCAAAGTCCAAAGCCTCCAGAAGCCCTAAATCTTGTACTTCCTAAATTTTGAACCCTAAACCCCTAACCCCTAAACTCTAAACCCTAAACCAAAACCCCTAAAACCCTAACCCCTAAACCCCTAAATCCTAAACACTAACCCTGTGGCGAAAGGAGCCAAAAGGTTCATAGGCACAGGGCAAGAAAGACTCGATTGCTGCTGACAACCGGTTTAGGGTTTAGGGTTTAGGGAACCCTAAACCCTAATGTAGGCGCTTTCATAATTAGAATGGGGTTGTGGGGCCCATTATACTTCATATTGCTGCTGACGACCCTTAACCCTAGACCCTAAAACCCCAAAACCCACCCGAAAATCCTAGAAACTCTACCGATCAGGGATAGTCATCTGTTTTTTCAGGTCGGCCAGCGAAGTCTTGCCTTCGAAGAGTATTCGCTTAAGGGCGGCGTCTTTCCCCAACTGTGGGCATGACGGTTTGGGTTTAGTGCATGGCGCTGGCTCTCTGAATCAGACGTGGCATGGCGCAGGACAGAGACTACGGTTTAGGGTTTAGGGTTGAGGGTTTAGGGCCAAAGAGAAACGATCATGCACTGAATCTTCACCGAAAGTGGGTGGCCGTCGTACAAGAGGTAGCTTCTCCCGGACGCGCGAGCAGGACAACAGGCTAAGAGGCTGTGTAGCTGAAGTCAAGGAACGCAGCTTCTCTCAAGGGTTTAGGGCTTAGGGTTTAGGGTTGAGTCTTAAGCTGTTTATGTTGTATGAGAATTTGCAAGACCATACTATTGCCAATTGTTCCAACTCGTGTACTAAACCCACAACTAACAAGGTTAGAGTTTGGTATTTCCGCATCGACAGCAGCAATCCTAGCAAGGACAGGCCGTCAGAACACAAGGCGCTCAACCTTTAGGACTCTAGGGCCTAAACCCCGTGAAGCCCGCACCCTCGACCCTTGAAGCCCTAAGCCTTAAACCGAGCTCTGTTTAGACTGTTTAAGACCCCGAAAAGTTTAAACCTTTAAACTCAACCCGTGTTTGGAACAACCCTGTGGCAAATCTGACCGGGGTATGGTTTAATATCGGGGCCTTAATAATTCGAACAGGGTCTCGGGGCCCATTATACTGTAGTTACGCAAAGAGGGCTTATGGGGTTTATAGGGCTTTTAGGGTTTATAGGGCTTTTAGGGTTTAGGGTGTGAGGGCTTTGGAACTTTAAGGCTTCGGAAGCCCCTCGGAGGGCAACTCCAAAGCATTAACAGTGCCGAACTCTGCAGCCGACCCCGATGTGATAGCCCTGAGCCCTAAACCCCCCTAAACCCTCAACACCTAAACCCTAAATCCTAAACCCTAAGCCCTAAAGCCCTAAAACCTAAAACCTAAACCCTAAACCCTAAAACGTAAACCCAAACTAAACCCTCAACACCTAAACCCTTATAAGGAGCCTGAGGCTCGGTGGTTTTAGGGCTTAGGGTTCGAAGTTTGGGGCGTTGGGCTTTGGGCTCAAAGCTCGGTTTAGGGTTTAGGGTTTAGGGTTTAAGGTTTAGGGTTTAGGATACACCGTATCTCGTGATTCATGGGATGATCGCTAGAATATGTTGAACCATGATAGAAACTTGTATTAAACCAATACCTTAAATCATAGAGAGACCTTTAAGGGACAGAGAGAGAGAGAGGGCTTTCATACTATTTATGGCAAACTCCTGAACCAACGAAGTAACGACTTTGGGGGTCTCTAGGAGTGGTTGACCCTGCGGATTGTGCCCATTAGCCCTGCGTTGTTCTGACTGTTAGTTTAGGGTTCAAGGTTGAACTATAAATAGGACGCGCACCTCTGAAGCACCCGAAAGAAACCCAGTCTGGAGCAACGAACCCAAACACCCCTGAACCCTAATGTCGGGGCCTTAATAGTTAGAATAGTGTTTCCGGTGATATTATACTATAATTGTAAAAACGAGGAGCCCCCAGAATATTTAGGCACCCTAAACCCTAAACCCTAAACCCTGAACCCCAAGCCCTGTAATAATAAGGAACCCCCCAAAAACTGTTGGTAATGATTTCGGCCAAAAACTTACCCCCTCCCATTGAAGCTTTGAGGGTTCTAGGTTTACGGTTTAGGGAATTCCGTGGTTTAGGTTTAGGGTTTAGGGCTTAGGGTTTAGGGAGTAGGGCAGGGTGACGGATATAGGGTTTAGGGTTTAGGGTTTTAGGACTTTGGGTTTCGAGTTTAGGGCTTGGAAGTCTAATTCTTGGGAAAGGACGCAAGCCGCTAGTAGCACAAAGAAACACTGATAAAACGACCGCTATCCCTGATGGCCGCCAAAAACAAAGCCCCAAACCCCTAAACTCCTAAACCCTAAACCCTAAGCCCTAACCCCAAAACAGAAACCCTAAACCCCTGAACCCCTAAACCATAAGCACCCACCGACCTTCAAAGCCGTGGTGATCTTCTCTTTGATCGTGTCCTGTGACACGAGAGGCCCAACAAGGCACACAATGTGTGTAGGTGGTCCTTGACCCTAAACCCCAAGCCCAAAAGCCTGAACCCCAAACCCGCACGCCCCAACACCCAACATGCTAAACCCTAAACCCTAAACCTTAAAGGCCCTTAGCCCAAAAAGTCGCACTCACGCCACAATTATTTGAGGCTTTGGGCTTGGAGCTAGGAGTTTTTGAGCTTCTGAGCAAAGTTATTCGTAATGGGTCTGCGGTGGGGTTGTTTAGGGGGATAGGGTTTAGGGCTTAGGGNNGGGTTTAGGGTTTAGGGAAGTAGAAAGAGAGATAGAGAGAGCGCGAGTGACAGCGAATCTCGGGCGGTGCAGGGTTTGGAGCTTTAGAGCAAACCTAAAGCTGCAATACAGGGGTGGCTTTCGGGTGACATCGTTAAGAAATTTCCACAGATAATATACTAACAGACTAATATACTAACATACGAATATACCAATATACAGTAATATACATAGATTACTTCTAATACTAAGAATAAGACTAAGGCTAAGACCAATGCTAATGCGAATGCTTACACTAACACTACTATTAATACAATTCGTCTATACGAACAGTAATATTAAGACTAAGAATCGTGTCAATATTACCAGACTCGTATTAATTCTAGCACAAGACTAATACTAATACGAAACGTAATGCACATATTAAGACTACTACTCATAAAATGCAATACTAAGAATAAAAACCTAAGAGCTAGACTAATTTTAAGTCAATACCATGTTAACACTGTTACTAAGATTGAGACTGAGAATAAGACTAAACTCATGAATACAACTATCTTCAACCAAACTCGCATGTATGGTCATATATAACACAATATCACGATAAGTATAGACACACAAACTGGACCCTGTCTTTTACCAATCCAACAAGACGCGTCGAGATTGCAAAGAGTGTGCATGAACACGAAAGTTATCGATATTTACAGGGTTTTCGGCCTCTATCTGTACTTACGCAGAGACACACATGACCAATTTCATGGTTGAGATTGGTCCTGGGGGGGGGGGGGGGGGGNNTATATATATATATATTTGTTTTTCATTTATTTGTTTATCTGTTTATTCATACATTTGTATATATGTATTCAGCTAAGGAATCCTAGCAATAATGTAGTGTTGTCACGTGTTCTTGGCTCTGTAGTAGGTCAGTAGGCGTAACCGTCTAACCCGACCTCCACTCTACTCGCGCCGCAACGAATTAAGATCCCAGACTCGAAAACTCCGGAGGTCTGATGTCCGCTGAAAATGGGCAGCTGTCAAAATAGCGGTCCGTTTGGGGAAGCCTATATAACCCTAAACCCTAAACCCTAAACCTAAGCCCTAAAAAAATAACTCTACTCTTGATACGGCGCCTTATGGTTTCGTACCCAACAGAGGGTCCTATAGAGTTTTGCAAGTTTGCAAAACAGACCACGGCTCCTTGGGTATGCAGGGGTGTTTGGACTTAGAATTCGGGTCTGAATACGAAGAGCCCTGAATATGCCTACCTGTGCCGCCGCAAGTAAGTCCTAAGGCAGAAAATCTAAGCCCTGTGAACGAAGCCCGACCATCAACTTTCAACCCACTGCTGGAGCTTGGGTACAAGTTTGGGGCATCACAGGGGCGCACCCGTAACGACTGCGCCGCCATGGTTGCAAGACGCCCCGCTCCTGGCTGTATTGGGCTTTGGACGTCTGAAGTCGAAGCTTGCTTGGTGTTTTGTTGGTTTAGGGTTTAGGGTTTGGGGTTTAGGGCTGTCCCAAACTCTACCCACTACCCACTACACAACACCCTAAACCCAAGACCCGAAACCCAAACCGTCAGCCCTAAACCGCTAAGGTCCATCATCTCAAGTGTCAGGCTTACTGAGAAGGTCTGAACGTTTACGGCCTGAGGCGTAGGGCATCCTGAATATAAACACCTGCTTGAGAGACTCCTTCCTTCAGGAGCCTTCATATTCCTAAACCCTTAACCCTGTCTGAAACCCTAAGCCCTAAGCCCATTGGGATGCCTGTTTTGTGATGCTCGCTGATGAAAAGATGCAAAGCTCACTCAGAAATAGGGCTTTTAAGGCAACTTGGAGCACGCTCCCGCATGGGAAATCCCGTAAACAAGTGCCAAGCACAAGCAGCCTCAGTGTAACCCTAAGGGTCCATGTACCCAAATAGTATATACTTTGGCCCCAAAGTACCTAGATTCTACAGGGACTTCTTTAAGGCCAAAGTGTGTGTGTGTGTGTGTGCGTGTGTGCGTGTGTGCGTGTGTGCGTGTGTGCGTGTGTGCGTGTGTGCATGTGTGCGTGTGTGCCTGTGTGCGTGTGTGCGTGTGTGCGTGTGTGCGTGTGTG